>JABUIW010000047.1:3736221-3757767 GCA_013363375.1 Menidia beryllina | reverse complement strand
ATAACAGATCATCTCATTGTTCATGGTAGATCCTCTAAAGCTCTGTCAGACTGGATAAAAAATGCCATCTTCGGGATTCTTGTCAGATGCTCTCTGAGGTTTAAGCCTGAGCTTGTCGGTGATGTGCTGAAAGGTGAACTGTCACAGTAGTCTAAGTCTCAGGTCACTGCGCACTGCAACTTGTTTTCCAAAAAAAAAAATCCAGCGTATTTCCCAATAGTCATGCTCACCTCATTTATAACCTGTCTCTTTGTCCCTGCTCTTCAAAAGGGGCTACACAGAAAAACAAGGGCATCACCAGGCTTCGTTGTCTCAGTGGGACAAGACGCTGATGACTTTTGCTTGAGTTAGTGTACAGAATTTTTGAATTTGTTAATGGAAGGTTTTCAACAGTCTTTTGAGTTTTTGAATTATCAGATGTTTTTTTTTTCTCCTTTATATAATATTTGGAAAAATCTCAGAGGGCTGGAGTCGATCTCTTAAATATTTTTATCTGGATACTCTATCGTAAAGACTTAAGAAAACCCTCTCAGAGTGTTCTATGTAGGTTAATTAGCCAGCAAATGGAATGATTTATGTTATTTGATACTTTTTCCATTCCACAACTGCTAAAATAAGTATGATAGCCATGTAACTTCAGCCGAGAGCATGTTTCAGAGCTTGTGTCATTGTGACTGAAGGTGTGAGAACAAGTTCAGACCTGATCAATCTGCAAACACAGGTCAAAGAGATTAGAAGAAATCTAGACTTCAATAAGAGATTTAGGCAGAAATGTGCAATATTTCTTCTGTTCTACAAGTCTAAACTTTTGTACTGTTTTATACACTCTGGGAATGATAACCTCTGGAGATACTCAGTTTGATCCACCAATAGGATTTATCTAATAAAGAGCAAACTCTGTGTTTGCAGCCACGCCTTATACCAAAAGGAGAGTTACGAATGCGGCTGTGGGTCAGATGGCAATTGATTAGAGAATAGATAAATCTTTTCGGGTGAGTAAGTTGATGCTGGCCATTAATTATTCATTCATTATGTGATAAACAGGATAAAAGTTTTTTTCTGCAGAACTGACTTGCATTCTCAGATTTGCAGAATCGATCCACTCTTCAGTACTTCTGTACTCAAGTATTATTTGTACACATGTGATGGTCAATACTTGTAGACATATAGTTGCATTCAAATGTGATACAAGTTATGAATTTTCTACATCTGGCTTTACTACTTGTCAGACAGCCAGTGAAAACCCTAATATTCAGACATATATATATATAAATATATATATGCCTGAAGAAACTACAAATGTCCAAGGACGATCTGAGAAAACTGAAATATGTAAATGCTCTGTGCATGAAAACACCCATTACAAGCAATTATGTGTCACTTTGTTCTATTACTTTTCTCTTAGGGGTTGTGTATATTTTCACTATATAGTGTATTTGCTTGTTAAAGGGACAGCCAAAGCATGTCAATCCACTGTCGACACTACATATTCCTCAAAGGGTTAAAGGGGGACTGGAGCCTATCCCAGCTGGCCCTTCTAGGATCAATTTAGAGTCTTTAATTAACCTAGCATGCATTTTTTGGACAGCAAGTGTACCCAGAGAAAAATCATACATACAGTACATGAGTAGAACATGCACATAAGATCACACAGAAAAGCCCGCATTCCCATGGTTTCAATATAAGTCATTAACTTCTAGAAGGAAACCCTTTCTCTAAATCCAGACCCAGAAACAAAGTTCAAAACAATGTTTTGAACTTTGTGCCATTCTATCAACTTTGCATTATACAATTCCATATTCTGTTTTTCTGCAGTTGAATTTAAAGAAGGTATGACATCATCTTTCCTTTAAATGTTTTCAAGCGAGGGGATTAGATAACACAATGACAGCAACATCACCAATAAAATGTTAGGGTTACCAATGTCATCTATATTTAACATTCTTATCAGAATTTTTGGGCCCATCAGAGATAAATGACCTTTCAAAGTGATCTCTAAAGGTCTGCTGCCATCTCATAATATCGTAACTGCCGGTGATGTCTGCCAGCCGTGGCTGTTTTTGATTAGAAGAAGGCCACAGGGGACAGAATGCTCCATGGTCCAGCTGTGGGAGGTTGTGTCTGGGCAGGGGATGATGAGGATGTGAAGGATGCGTGGAGGGTAGTGAACCTGAAGGCCTGCCAGTGTCCATACTCAGGGGACATGTGAGATTGGGACCAGACCTTCTGGATGTGCACGGCTGCCAGATGTTGTCTGAACCAAAGTCTAAAGCTGAATGGCTGAGCACGCAGTCGCCAAAAGAAGGGTGACAGCCGCGCCTTTGTCATGGCTTCCAATTGGGCATCACATTCTGAAATACCAGCTGCCGAGTATTGGGTATAAGTCATTTTGAGGACTATCAATTTGTCTTTTCACTGCAAAAATATACAGGATAATCACAGTCCTTGTCATGCAATTTAGAGAATCAGAACTGTAAGTTTTGTTTAAGAGAATGTCATAAAGTATGCGTGAAGAATATCTCACAATGTGACAAGTGTACGTAGACCTTAAGTCTGATGATAGATTATGCAATTCTTGCCACAAAGCTGTGTTCACAGGAGGCCGGGTGCCACGTCATGTCAAACAGGAAGCAAGTCTGTGATCTTAGATCACAGTTCTCACATTGCAAGTAAAAGGTCAAGATCTTACCAAAGAATATCATCATCTCACTGTTGTAGCGTTGTTAGAAAAGCTTGAGCATGAGCACGGATAATAATTGAAACTTTTTCGTCTTACTTGAGATAGAATTCACTAATGAATGGTTACACCATGCATGTTTTGAAGAAGGAAAAACTTATTGTTAAAATAGAGTCTGTATAGCTTTTTCTGATGTGATTCAGTATATTCAGGTTCATACATGCACACTACACATACATTAATACACACATACCCCCAAATATCAAATTGATTTTTTTTGCCAATTAATTAGATAATGTAAAGAGTATTTTAGAGCTGAAACAACCGTTGCAGCAGAGTTTTATGTACATGTAAAAGGTGACTAGAAGTTTTTTTTCTCATTTAACCAAATGCAAGAGGGTCTTTTACCAGTTTTTGCAGTTAACTTAATTTCAACATGATTACTTTTAACATGATAGAAATGGTTAATCTATGTATCTGTTTATCCTGAGATGCAATTAGAGTTAAACTAGATCAGAGATGATCATATAGAAATAATTTTGTTGTGTATATCGTGTATATTCTCTAAGTGTACGTGAAAAATAAGTGTTCCTGTCTGAGCTAAGTTGTCCTTGTTTTGAAGCACCTCTGCATGATTTTACAGTGTATGCCTTTCATGGCAAGGCTGACAGTTGTTCTCACAGATGTCCTAATGCAGCCTTCAGCCAAGGGAGCTTTGTAAACCAGCAGAGCTTCTTCTTAACAGGGAAAAAATACTTACATTTTCTATCAACTCTTCGGTGTCCTTGGATATCACATTCAGCACTTCAGGGTTGAGGTTAGAGGGCTTAGGTTGGATGCAGCCTGAGGCATCCACAGACAACATATTTGTCAGTGTTAACCAGCAGTTTGCTGTGACTCTGTGCTTGATTAACAGGGAGAGCTGGTGCAAGTTGAGCTGCGCATGTGGCACAGGCTTCCACAGGAGAGGTAAGACTGGCTACGGCTATAACTTCATGCGCCAGACAATGAAGCTGCTCCAAAACTGTCAGTGGACTGCAGTTTAAGCATTCATCGTCTGGATTCAGACTCGGCTATATCAGCAGTTTAACCCTCACAATAGTCGCTGATATGCCAAAAGTAAAATCTAATCCATGTCCCTTATGAAGTGTCTAATCCACCATGATGTCCATGTGTGTTTAATTTCAGTCCCAAACCCACAATATGTGAATAATTCAATACATGAGTTTCACATTATTTTGCCAGACTTCTGCATCCTGAGATCCTGTGACACTGCTGTCTTCCTTTATGATAAGGGTTTTTCTAAGTAGTAACTTTTTTGAAGGTTTAGTGTGGTAGGGGTTAATAGAGGCTGTAGACTGGTAGATTTGAAAAGAAATACCACATTTAGTTTTTCTTCTTTCTTTTAAATAGCACAGTAAATAAATAAAAAAACTGGTATGCAAGATGCAAGACGTGTTCTTGCTGGTGAACAGCTTGAATTTCATCGAGGTAACATTATTGATGTTATGAGCTGTGTCTTGGCCTGCAGCACCACGTGTTCTCTGCAACCTCCATGGCTGGTGCTGTGAATGATGACATCTGTTTCTCTGGATGTGTGTGTATTGTATTTATTAATGTGTAATTGTAACTGTCCACACAATGCCTGGTTTGAAAATGAGACGTGGTAATGCAGATCGCTTGCTGTGATACAGTCCCACTCTTGTTGTGTTTCAAGGATAGCAGGAATACGTGTAAAGCACAAACGCATTCTGTTATTTTTCTTGTTTAACTTATTTGTCAGATCAAACTGACCTTAGTCTTGGTTTGGTATCATGTGATTACGTTTTCAGGTTTCTCTTTATAATGTTTTACCTTGGGTTACATATTACTGAGAGGCGCTATAACATAACTTGAAAAATCTTTCGATATCTTTATATATCCGTAAACACGTATTTCAATCTTTAAATAACATTAAAAATATCGGTGAAAGATGCCTTTGTTTGACATTTGCAGTGTTCTGCAAGATACCACGCTCACACTGAAGCTGCTATTGCTCCAAGAACTGTTGCTAGATGGGGGAAAGCTCAGACTTTGTAGTTACAAACTTAGATGTGAAGTGTGCATTCTGCATGAAGGCAGAGTTACAACACACCGAATTATTCCAAAGTAGGATGTTTACAACTAGTGTACAAATCCTCTCTGCTCATAAGAATTCAGAGACTACTGAGAACGCCCCATTAACACGATGATTCTCTGAAAGTTGCCAGGGACACCTCTGTCCCCCAGAGGCCTCTGACCTCCCCTGTGTGTTCTCCATGGTGGCTCTACGTCTTCCAATCATTTTATCTCTCTCCATCACCCACATGTGCGCACATGCTGTTGTCTCCTTCCTCTTCCTCCATCTGGTTGCCACAGGTTTTTGCTGGCTGCCAGAGGATTTGGAAACACCTGGTTTTAAAACAGCTGTGAGACAATTGGAGCGGAATGTATCCCACAAAATGGACGATTATCATCCTGTGACACGTGTAGTTCATCCATTTGTTAACTTGTCTCATTCTTTTGTACCAACAAGCCATGTTGGTACAAAAGAATGAGTTACTGTTAAAGGTTATATGAAAATGTTACTGAACCGTCTTTGTCTTTTCAATGATAATGGCAATATAAGGAGGTCATTACTTGGAGAGAGCAAGATTATTTGGTACTACCTCTTTGTATATTTACTGTGAAAAAAGGTCAAAATGTGAGAAGTGAACTATATGTCAAATGAAATAAATGTTAAAAACATTTCTATGACTTCTGTGACTGACATTGATATTGATTTAGTCCCTTTGGAAGCCATTTTGAGGGTTTTGACCAGTTGTTCTGGCAGTACCTGTGGGTTGAATAATGAGCATACAATAACTTAGTACTAAGTCTCAGTGGTCTGATTTCCATTGCTTTTTTTTAAAATGATGCAACAATAATCTCCATACCCTGATACAAACTTGTCTTTAGTTTTTCTGTCCATATGTACCAATGTTAAGATAGGTCTGCAGTCTGGATATAGCAAGACAACTCCTCTCTGTGCTCATGTCAGTTGCCACAACTCATCAAACCAAAAGTCTGCATGTGTATAAGCAGAGCCTGAATTATTCAGAATCAAATATCTTCCTGACGGCACAAACTCTGCAACAGATTCAGCATAAATCTTCAACTATCTTTCTATCTGGGTGTCTTGGTTATGATAACTTCCTTGACTGTCTTTCACACCAATTTTGTGTTGTGGGATGTTTGAAATAGAATTTGTGGAGATGACTGGCATTAAATAACACCCACTGGCTCTGAACACCACAGTGATATAGCATTCTTTTTGTCCTCTCGGCCTTCCCTCACTCTCTACATCCCCATCAGATATTCTTTTATAGCAGTCTCGGAGGGAGACAGGGAGGGAGGCTGCGCACTGAGTCCTGACCCATACTGAATGCACTTCCCTCTACTTTGCTCTAATTCCTAATTTTACCCACAGTTTTACACACCCATGCTGCTGAGAGCACTGAGACAGCCTGGCAGTCGCTGCTTTTTTATTCACTGAGGTATTCATCTAACGAAATCCACAGAGAAGATTCTTTCTTTGTCTGCTTCACTCTCACCTGTTTGAAACCCAGGATGTCAATCTTCCTTTTTTCTGCCTGACTGAGCCTTATCAACACATACAAACAGGCTTTTTTCATTTGAATAACTGTTTGTCAGCAATGCATAACTATCGCATCCTAATCAATCAGTCCTTGACCACCTGCCCGACCACCTGATTATCATTCACAAATGAATAACTTCCTTGAATTCCTTTCATTTTAAGACTACATGTCTAAGCAGAGAAGCTTACAAAAATGTAATTAATATTCCTTAAGTTATTTTCTTACAGTATGCCAAAGGGTTTAAACACACCTCTAAATTAAGGCTTTGATGTAACACGCACACACAGTATTCATGCCACTTCTCTAATATCTTCACCTTAACCCTAATAACTTCACAAAGTGTTAAAGTGACTCGCTGATGCTGACTGCTGTGATTTTTAAGAAGACAGATGAAATATGAGAGCAGATTAGGATAATGAGGTCAGAGAGCACTGTTCATATGAGGCAGCAATGGAGGAAATGTTTCTGAAATGCCCGAGGAGACTCAGGAAAATAACATCCTTTAATAGTCCTGAACTGGAAATATAGTTTTGATTCCGTGTGACTGCCCAGGTAATTGGCAAGCATCACTGTTTAAGTAGTAATCACCATGTGAGATCTAGCAAACAGACAAGGGGAATCTAAAACAACATACAACTGAGTCCTTTGCTGAAATAATCGATCAATTAGAATTCAGTTGATTTCAGATGTTAGTTCAAATTCACTGTACAGAATCCCTTTACTTTCCAAAAACCTGAGGAAAACCTGAGGAAAACTGCTGTATTAGCAGGCCTGAAAAACACTAGATATTTTGCTGTTTTTTTTTTGTGTTGTTCAATTTGGTTTTGATGAAGAAGTCGGAGTAGCAGTCTAAGTCCTGAAAATTATGTCAAATTATATATCGTCTCAGGTGAGAGGTTGTTGTCCTATTTATAAAGTGTAAATGTACACCAGCTCGAGGACGCACATTTGACCATGAAAACCAATAATCCTCCAGTCTATATGTGTATGTGTGTGAGATTATATAATATGATTGAATTGGACCGTCCAACATCAGTATCTGTGCTCTATGATAGTCCTAGCACATCTTAGAAACAAACATATTATATTGTTTCAATCTGTTTAGCTGAATCTGTGATTCCAGCTACTGCCACTGCAAACCCCTGAAAATACAGAAATAAAAAGCATCACAACTACATTTAGTATGAAATGTGTGTGGAACAGCAACCACATGATTTACTGCCCATATGTGAAAGTCAGGGTCACCTGTGGTCACCTCTCAGTGGACTCGTGATATCATTGTCGAGCATCACGCTGCTCTCTGACGTCAACTGGGCTCAGTCACATCCTCCACTGACGACTGCTCAAAACAGCTTTGCTCAAGCTTTGTGTCTTCAAGCTAAGGCAGGAACAGAAGTCCTTGAGCAGACTGCGTAAAAGATGCTTGAATGGACTATTTTTTTTTTGCTTTTGTTTTTCGTTTTCTTTAATCATTTCGTGGAAATTGTGCCTCACTAAATAAAATCTTGTGCAAGACACAATTCAAACATTTGAATTTTACTCTCTGAAAGGCATAAATGAGTGTTGTGACATCTTGGCACTGAACGTTTCAAATCATATATTTTGCATTTATGGGAAAAACAGCTGTCACAACACTAACCTTTCTGTCTAAAGTCTTAAAAACTCTTCAGCGTCATTTGTTCCTGCGTTCCTCACTGGCTGTTGAGGCGTGTATCTCACAGGTTAACGTGTGAAGTTACTGAGAGATTTTCTTAGACTTTACTCTAAGTAACTGTGAGGGTGTGTGTTCAGTGTGTGCATGCACACTCATGTTTGTTCGGTGTTCTGGCTTTCTTTGAGGACAACTGTGTATCAATGTCTCCGACAACTGCTGGAAGGACTTATCCATTCCACAGTGGACTGACAGGAGGGACTACTGCATGACAGGTCACTGATGTCTAGATGATCTGAGAGGACACTCTCTGTTCTCTCAATCTTTCACTCTGAATGGGTGTGCATGCAAACATCAAAGACCAAGTGAGACTTACAGAAGATTTATGGTGGATTTTCTTCTTCTTTTTTTGAGACACTGAAATCAATTATATTGCTTCTGCAGTGTCTGAAAATGTCCTTTTTAAGATTCTTTGCCACATACAACTCTCATTGGCATAGTACAGTGCTTTGTTAAAGAAAAAGGAATTGCAAATGGCAATAATGACATCACCAAACTTAAACCCTTAAAATATGGGATAAAAGGCCACTCTCTTTCAAATAAGATGCTCATAATGTTGCTCCCTTGCTGCTCTTTGTGATGAAGTAGCTGAGGGGTCCAGGCCTGTGCAGAGGGGGCAGAGCATCTCCTTTAGTAGATACTGGACATGACATTCACTCAGAATTTTCTTTGAATGCGGGACAAAACTGAGAACTGAGATAAAGATGAAATTCAAATTTTATAGCAAAATGCATTATTGACACTAAAACTGTGCAACAAATGTTTTTTACAGAAGGAAAATTGACTAGTAATAAAGATTTTTACTAATAACTAATTGAGTTAATCAGAAAAGACGTGCAAAAGCAATATAAATGGATTCAAGACCATTTTTTTGCAGTCATCTTTATAATCACATAGTTGGCTTATGGATAAGAGGTCTCCTAACTTAATCAGGAAAAGAGTCTTGTGAGATCTCTTCTTTTGTTTGTATCTTTGCCTTTATTGAATTTCACTGTTCATTGCAAATTTAATCTTTTAATCCTTCTCTCTCATTTGGTAGAGCAGATTTATTTTGGGTGTATAATGTACCTGTATGGAAAATTTGTGGAAGTAGACAGTGTCTACAACCGTTATGTAATGCCAACAGTGAGCATATCTGATGCCACGCTCAGAAATCTTTCCATCATCAGACGAAGAGCTCTCTCTCTAATTCTCGCTGCAAAATCCAAAACCCTGTGAGGTTTGGAAACATTATGCTAAAAAGAGACTTTGACCTACAGCAGCAAAATTATGATTATAGAAAATCTGAAGGTTTCAGGACACATTCACAACCGCTGATACTCCCCGAAGGATGCAAATACTGCGATTAGATCACTTGATTATTTGTTACTTAAACTACAAGCAAGCAAGGATCATTTACTTCACAAAATCAATTCTTTGTTTCTGGTGCTACTGGTGTCAGTGATGATCAAAATGACAGCTTTTTTACTTTTCACAAATTTTGTTTGACATATGAGTTCAGTTTTCATTCTGATAATACAACATGGTAATAATGGTCCATTTGGATGGCCAGTGTCACGTTACATGTAAACATGGTGCTCTGGTTTAGGTTAAATGTGTGTGGATCTTTGTCTCTGTGTGGTCCTGTGATGGACTGGTGACCTGTCCAGGGTGTACACCGCCTTTCACCCAATGTCAGCTGGGATAGGCTCCCTTTCTAAAAGAAAGGGGATTCACAATCCAGGCACCAATGCAAAAACAAACACTTAAAAATCCAAATGATCTCCAAAGCTGTCAGGCGTTGTTGCATTATTAATGTTTGCACGCAGTCCGGAGACTGTAGGGGGGGAGAGAGGTGGAGAGGAAAACAGAGGCCAGTAAGACTAGAGATAATGCATGGTGCAACAAAAAATGAGAATCTTGATCCAAAGGTGAACAAATAGGAAAACATAAAAAGGAATACAAAAAGACCACAGATAAAAGACTTGTGGCATGGAGAAAGATACAAGTTAAAAAATAAAATGACAGGAACAAAAGCTGACAGAAAGAAGAAAGCATATAAATCTCATTCAGTTCATTCAACCTATTAAAGGAGATCTCACCTGCCTCTTGGTGTGGTCCCTTCTCAGCAAGCCTCTTAGCCTAAACTGACTTTACCTCCAGCAAGCAGCTATTTAAACGCCCAGTAAATTATTTAAAAAACCTCAGCAGTGTGCTGAACAAACTTTAAATAAAAAAACTGACTGTAAGTCAACTTGTTTTAATCTAATGTTCTAAATTTCTCCGTGTTGCCCTTTGAAATTGTAATTTCAGTGTGATCAAGATTGGTAACAAAAAAATTTTTAAAGTGAGAATGAAATATCATTAGAAGGCATCAAGTTTTTAGATTGGTTGTCAAATCCTTATTCTTCTGCAAGCATGAGACTATATGCAGTAGAGTATCAAGCTTGAGGCGTATGACTAAAAAATGGGGCAAAGGCTGGGATACAGTGTGAGATCTTCTGATCTCGTACAGTGAGGGATGATTCACACCACGGAAAATAATATGCGATGGGCACAGAAATGGTTTCTGGCAGTGTTTGAAATATTCTTACAGTTATGAAAGCCAGTGATTATGTCTTAAATAGAGTTTTTTCATGGCAGATGTAAGAGCATGGTAAGCAGGCATTGCTGGGTCTTCAGTGTCTCAAAACACTCAAAGGATGTTAGCTGCATTTGTAACTCTCCGAATCCTCAACACCCTCTTTTTCCTTTGTTCTCTGACCCAGTTTCGCTTTTGTCTCTATTGGCTCAACGTCACACCTTAAGACTCGCCACGGCACCTTTTCACCGTCCTGTGATCTTTTCTCCTCACAGAGAGCAAACAGTAACTCTTACAGCTAATTCTCCTTTATTTCCCTTGAGTGCAGTCTTCAAACCAATATTTAATAAAAATACAAATAAAAGATTTAGCTTCAACAATAACAAAAAAATCTTTCTTAAACCTTTATCCCTTGTCTATTCTCCGTTGCACCTCATCTTATTGTCAGAGCTGTTGGTCTGCAATGAATCAGGAGCTTTTATTACTTTTGGATTTAACAAAGTCTCACTCCACTGGACCTTATGTGAGTGTCTTTATAACTCAAAATTGAACGTAACACAGAGACAATAAACTACAGCAGTTATGAAGTTGCACTTTACTCAGTGTGAATGTTTTTTGCCCCCCCCCCCCCCCCCAAAAAAAAAAAGAAATGCAAAAAGGGGTTAATCTCAGTATAGCTCTGCAGGATGACACTGCTCCAACTCTCCTCTCAGAGAGCCGAAGGAGAAACACACTCCACAGATCATGTTTCCACCCATCAGCACATCCAGTCTTTGCCAAGCCCTTTTTTCTGCTGGTGTCAAATTGAAATGTTTTAGGTAGGAAATTTCTTATTTTTTCCTCTCTATTATTTACTTAGCTCTGGGGGAGACAATCAAACCAACTACTGACTTCTCTTGTGAAACAAAGATGCCTGAGTCCAAATATCTGGAGAGCAATTTAAACCATTGAAGCAGAAATTACTTAATTACTTAAATTCTAATATTCGTGAGAAAAGGCAGCATTAACAATAATTTTGAGTATTTGCTGAATTTTAAGTGTTTATAAAGAATCACAAACACTCACTGAGCCACAGGAAATGAGACAGAATGCTCTGCGATGGTTTTAGTTAAAAGGTCACAGAAGCATGGAGAAAGAGCTGCTAAATGAGCCCACCACTGTTGAATATCCTCAAGTTTAAACACAGCCCACCAGATGGTAGAGGTATAAACAATAAATAAGTGCAAAGCATATGCCATCTCCCACACAGACACCTAGAACTGAACATGCAGGTAGAATTTGCACAGCTCCCTTAGCTCTGACTGTGACTACAAACAGCTTAGAAGGAGCTGCAGGCAGCATGACAGATGTAGGAGAGATGAGGTGAGAAAGAGCAAAAAGTGTAGATTACATTTTTGTTTATATTTAAAATGGAAAAATTAAATATACGGAAATATTTTGGAATTTTGAATTCCAAAATGCATTGCATTTCAGTTACCAACTACAACAGGTATATTATGTGCATTTTAAGACAAAATGACCATCTGGAAGATCTGTACTTCAATCCTGGGTGTCTATAACTGAGATTGTGGACCCATTTGTCCATAATTGCAGGGAAGGGGACAGCATAGAGACCAACAATATAAATTTCATATAGTAAGCATTGTATGAAGGTTGCAACAACATGGTGCTTTGTTGGACTTAGACAAGGTTAAAAAAGCATCACATAAGCACAGACCATTTATCATCACCGTTTATCCTTGACAGAGTGCAATGTGCAGGTATTTGCACTTAAAGCACAAAGTAAGTCTACCGAGAAGTGTGTGGAGACTATGTCCAAGCTCAAAGCAGGTATTAATTCCAGCAGTGAAAGGCAACGCGGTGCTCTGACACCCACGGAATCATCTACTGCCCCAGTTAACATCACACTGGAGGGGACTAAAAAGTTAGCAGCTATTTACACCTCAGTAACTTTTCATTTACATATTGCTTAGTGCAGCAGATTATACTTTTATATTTGAGAGAGCCTCAAGGAGATAAATCACTGTGTTTCAAATAGGCATACCTACAATGTACAGTTGAAACATCATTGCATATAAAGATGTATTTGTAGTCTTTAGGATTACTAGTACACTAAAAGTATCTTAAAACACTGAGGGGTTCTTTATCTGAATGAAAAACAAATTTTAGCAGACTTATGCAGCATGAAACTTCAACAAAATGGGTAGAAAATCTGAGATGTCATGATGTGCCATGTCAGAGACTGACGAGTATGGCATGTGAGGAAAATTCTGCATTGTATGCAGAGACAGAAAACAGCGTTTTATCATGCCAGACAGCTTGCATGATAAAGTGGTGTATTATCATTTATAGAAATGAAATGTATGATTGGATTAGATTTACATGGCAAGTGTTTCTCACTTATGCATCACTATGTGTCACCAGCAGGATAAACAAATAACCAGTTTTCTACAAAAATAAACCAAAAAAACGGAGGTTGGTTCAGATAAGGTCCCCATTTAGGTGAAGAAATGGAATGCTGCTTGTGTCAGTTTTACAAGCTGCCAATTTACAAAAGAATCAGCTCAATCACGAGGTAAGTGGGCAAAAATGTTTTGGCAGAAGGTAGGTGTTACATTGACTGAAAGGAAATTATCTTTATGAGCATTCAAATCTCTGCTTAACGGTTTGATCAAACGGAACCAGTGAATCAAGCTTGGGAATGATGTGGCACATTCACGTGCTACTGCAGTTATGAGGATCTGGCCCAGACTGAGGTGATGAAACATCAGCTCTGGTATAACATTGAAGAATAATCTGTTTCACTGATCCGCCTGCAAGGGGAAGGGACCAGTGCTTGGCAATTGCTATGACATTCCTATTCAAGCCAAATAAGGCAGGGGCAGCCTATTTACATTGTGAAGAAGGAGAAAGGCCACTCACAAATCTGCTTACTTAGTATTAAACTAGTGTCAAGTGTGTGTCAATATTTAAGATCCCCCGAAGGGACTGCATGCTCGAGCATGGTGAACAGAGTGCCTAGAGCGTGTTTATAAAAAAAATAAGGAGGGTGATGCTTTTGCATGAATGCAGTAATTTAAGGCTCAGAATCAATGAAAGCACCAAACACACATTATTTAATGAAATTGCTTGCATGATATCCTGATTGTAATGAGGTGATTTGTTATCTATTACATTTCCATCAAAATTCCCCCATGAATATTTGTTGTGTTATACAAACTAATGTCTGGATGTGTACATAAATCAGGGACTCATTCTATTCAGGATGAGAGCTTGATTATTCCCTGCTGTCCCTGATTTGTATTTTATGTGAGTGTGAATGAGCAGAATGTGAATATCATGATGCTTATTTAATACGTGTATTTTTTCCCCTCCAATACGCAAATAGGTTCTGAAAATAACTAGATTCATGTTGTTCTTTAGTTATTGGACAATCATGGTATGTGATGCACATCAGAAGTGTCATCATAACTTCAGCTGTGCAACATGGAGGGAGATCTGCTGGCCAAATATCTGCAAAGTATTTGGAATTATTTCCCTATTCTACATTTCTATTTTACTGTCAGACTACTATGAACAGTTGGCTTCCCCAATTGTTTTCTTAAAGGGAAGAATAAGTAAATAGGTTAGCCAACTTAACACCATATAATATACCATATATATGGTATATTACATATTACACATATTACATATGACATATATTACATGGCAGTTTTGAATGGACCTTATAGCAAGCTTACTGCTCGGGGTGCAATCCAAAAAAAAATTGTCCCACCAGTAAGAAAAACAACATTGAGCACACAAATAAACCGACAGAATTATGTTGATGATTGACACATGCAGGGAAAAAAGCTTATTAGGTCTATGTTCTCTGATTAATGACTAATAGACAAGAAGAGAGGAAGAGAAGCATTCATCTTCTGCTGTGTTCTCTGCACACACTGTGAGCCTCCTTGGGGATTCTCCTGGTCTCTTAATTCCTCCCGTCTGCCTCTCTGTTATAAGAAGATGTAAGAGAAGAGATACTCACAGTAATACACACACAAATAGAGTTTTATTGTCAAAAAAGCCAAGCCGAGGTGCCATCAAGATGCCATGTTGACATACATTTTTTATAATTCTTCTTGTTCAGCAGCTGAAATTTCATGGCTAATGAAGACACAATTTTTATTCAATCAGACCAAATGCAACCATCAATAATTAAATAAATCTTCATAAGGTACTTTAGAATATTACTGCTGCAGTCAAGGGAGACACCCCATCAAAAATAAACCTACCAGTTGATGGATGTCCTTACTCATTCACCCAGTGCCTCCCAAACAAAAATCTTAAGCGGTGTCAGACTTCAGATCTAAGCCTGCTTTTGTAATGATGTGTAACACACAGGTAACACACAGCGTCAATGTGCCACAAAGGAGATCAATCATCTTTCTATGATGAAAAATTGCTGAAGACTCTTTTGATTGGACAATGTGATGTCTGAAATTTGCATTACTTTTGTAGTTTTCCATTTTGGGGACTACAAGAGGACTGGCATAATGAATTTGTGCTCTCAGTGAGATAATCAGAGCGCTTCACGCCTGGCATTTTGTATCTATATTAATCATAGGGATTAACCAATGTAGCCCTTCTGAGACTGTGGGTGGTGCTCTGCGGCTTCAAAGCAGCAATCCCAAGCTAATAGCTACATATTCTTAGACTTGCTTGATGAAGCAAATAAGTCAAAATGGTCATGCTAACAAAACAAACTTGCAAATGGTTAACTGGTGATCTCACGCCTGTTTATTATTATTATCACTGTTTCTTTTCGCACAAGAACACAGCCATCAGCAACCTTATTCACTATTCCCAGCTCCGGTAGATCTACTTTTTATTCTTCTAACAAACACTGCTCAGTTTTCAACAAAGTAATGAAAACTGAATGTGCTTCAGGGAACTTAACATTTATGGGGTCAAGTTTTTCCCTCAGATGTTGAACACCAATATTGGGAACTATTTTGTTGGCACGAAAAACTCCATCAGTCCATTTTTCCTTTTCTGTTTCCTTCAAATTTAGAACTGTGGGGCTCCTGAGCTCACCCCAACCACCAATGGATAAAGGCGCTATGGACAGATGATGTTATTATTTCCTAAAGAAAGACACATTTCAAATATTTTCCAGATTTTCAAGTATCTTCAAAACTACGATAACAATGTCAATATTCCTGGATATCGTCTCCTATTTACTTTCACCTAAAAACATGGTGAATGTGGGTCTGACTCCCTATATGTCAGTAGGGAAATTGGAAGTGTAAAAGTGTGACGCTTTGTCAGTTGAAGTGTGTTAAATTCCTTCAAAAGTTTGATCTTGAAGTAGTCTTTAATCTTTTGGAAATTGTGTGACCGTGTACAAAGACATGTGCCTTGTTAACTATGTCCAATCCATTCCGTTTGCTGCAGGTGAGCCCCAGCTGGCTTCTGAACACACCTTGAGCATTCTTCAGGCAAACAGGATGCTCCTGGCCACAATCTGGAGCCAAAAGAGATGCTCTAAATCATTTTGCAAATGTGAGATTAAAATGTAACAATGACGCAAATTGGTGAAAATGTGCATAACATGTTTTTAATTTTTGTTTTTATAGAATAACAAATATACGCACGAAAATAGAACTGAGTTTTCTAACTGCATGTGAGTTGTCAGGAGGACGATGAAGCACATTTCAGTAGATTTTCTCTAAATTCATGTACTCATTACTAATCTACTCAAACTATACATTGACAGAATCCTCCTTCCTGTCTCTGCTTGAGCAAATTCATTTTTGCAAAAGAAATGCACACACTTTTTGTCTAAATGAATAAAACTGGACAGAAAACCCCTCCATAGTTGAAGGTCTTAGCTTCATTTGTCTCATGTCAGCACTGTTTTGGTGGAGCCTTTTCAGTAAGTACTTAGGACCTCATTCAACAAGTGGCTCTGAAGCTGCACTAAGATTTAAAGGTGGACACCTGGAACATTGCTGTACATAGCTGTTTTACATGTTTCTGTCCTATTACTGTTGTTGTAAAGTAAATTAGCTTTGTGTTCTGTGTAGGACAACAGCCTTTTCTATAATACTTCCTGTGAAAAAGCACAACAGTTTTGACACTGACACTTGCACAAGTTAAAATTGCTCATATGATATTGTGCAGTTCTATTTTATTTTATGTGCTCCTCTTCAGGGTGTTGTCGTATCACAATGTCTAAACAGTTGGATTTCTTGGCTTCATCTGGATTAAAATGATGGGAATTAAACATCTGGTGGGTCCCAGAAAAAGAAGAAAACATCTGAAAAAGTGTTGGTCTTGATCCAGTTGTGATTGAGCCGGGATGTGGTTTACTTGTAGCATAAAAGCATCGGAAAGATTTCAGCCCGCTGCTTAAAAGACTCCTCATCTTAAAGACCTCTGCTGGGCTCAGGTTGTTAAAACCATCTGCACCATTCAGTCTGTCTCTGTCTACCTGAGGGCTCCATTTGCATGTGAGGTTTTTAATTTGCCAAAATCAAACCAGCCTTGAAGCTGATGATGCTAGTAGATGCCATAGTGAATAATCATTCTCCATGACAATAATTTGAAAATTTCTTTTTTTTCCTTCTTATTCAACTATAACACGGTCCCATTTCACAGCATGCTGAAGCTTCTGATCACACAGTTTAAACAAACATGACATAAGTGTGCTGCCAAAATTTGCTTTACGTTGTTTGAAAAAATTCAGTCTGGTGGCAAAGGCAGATTTTTTATTACATGTGAAAATGAAATGGGAAAACAAAATATTTCACTAGTTTGCTGTTCTTTTTCAAATAAAAAAGCACATACAGTGTAAATGCATTGATACAGTTCATGATGAAGGTTTTCTTTAATTGGTAAAGGGAATCTGAAGCTATATTTTCAGACTCACAAATGTATCAAAGTGAATTAAACATTCAGCAGTGGGGGATGTTTAATTTATTGATAGTTAAGGATATATTGTATGTGGTCAAACACACAATACTTTACCCTTATTTCAATTTCCGCAGACGCATTCTATTCACTGATAGATTGTACATCTCTACAAATGTAGGGATATGGAAAAAAGGATTGAATTAACAGTACAATAAAAGGTTGTAGTATTGCTTTCCCAAAAGCCGGAGCTGTGTAGTGGCATTTTGTACACAGCACAGCACTCAAGACAATTCTATATGAAAACCTCTGAAAGATGAAAAACATGTGGAAACAGTGAGTCTCTTCATCAGAGTTTGATCTTCAAGTGTTTCCACCACTGAGTGGAGTCGTCCAACAAAATGAAATCTTGCTGTTTCTGATGAAAGGGAAATTGAATTTCCCAGAATGCTCAGGCTGGTGGGCTGGGTGGAGTATCAGCTGAGCTGAGCGGAGGGTTCGGAAAACATTTCAGTGTTCATAATGAAGCCTCTCAATGTGGTTAGACGGCGTCTGTGAAGATTCTCTGTCTGCCACATCAGGATATCTGCATGCAGTTCAAAGACAGACAGACCTGCTGTTTGCTGTGGAACCGATGCATCCACAAGATCAAACAAGGCATGCAGTCACATATCTCATCCTTATCCTCAGTCTCTCCACAGACCAAATACCGATTTTCTGTGTACGCTGCTTCAATGTGAGCTCAAATTCAGCAGGAATTTCTGTTTTCTAGTCATGTTCTTTGCCACAGAGCGCACACAGCCACGATGAAATCGTCTGGTTAAAAAAAAAAAATCCTCATGCTACATCTTTTAAAATGAGTTTTAACTGGGAGAAAAAAACCTCTTCGAGTCTGATGCCAACATTTTATAAAAGATTTTGGAGTAACAACCTGATCAACTATAACACAGTGTTTTCCCCCCAGGACGCAGGGAAAGTTGTACACATGAAGTATTCATGTTAAAGGTGTGACAGCCTGAAGTCCCGAGCTACAGTGCCAATGTCGTGTTTGTGTGCTGGAAAAGATCAGTGCCCTCCGGTGTTTGTCTGAAGGTCTCCCATCACTGTCCCTCGTCTTCACACTAACCTTAAATATTGATTTGCTTTGTGTTTCTGCGAAGCCTCAGGGCTCTGACAAAATTCTTTTTTTAATTTAAGACACTTTAAGGCTTTGTCCTTATGGACAATTCTATCGACAGGCTTCTGTTTTTTGGATTTAAATGAAATGTTTAACGAGTTGGTAAAGAATTAATGTTGAGGAAAAGTCTTCTGAGATTCGTTTTTTTGCAACTTTTTCTCAGAACAAGTTCACAAGTAAAAGAGACCATTCTTTTTATTGTAGCAGCATCATAAACCCTCTGCTCGTTGATAGCCCAAAGATTTGTGATATGCGCGTCTGCTTCTTTCTCTAAGCAGCTGTCTTTTCACTTTACCTCTCAGTATTTGCTCCTGCATGCATTCATGCAGTGGTTTTGTTTCAGGCCGCGTATACAGTCTAAGGACACAGAGCTTCCTCAGTGAAAAAAATTACTGGTGGCCATATGCTCTCCCCAAACGAAAAGTTGGGTAAGTTGTGAGGGTTATCAAAAGATCCCAAGTGGACGGAAGAAAAAGGGGGTTGCTGAAAGATTCATAGAACCTTCGTTCAACAGGCGTTTCCATGGCAACACAACAGGCTCTGGCTTAGCGAACCAAAGGCCTCGATGCAGACGCAGTTCCGCCGCCTCAAAGACCCTTTGATTTCTGTGTACACAGAGAAATGCACAATTTTTTTTACCCCCGTTTTTAACATTGCGTCATGAAATATCACTGCTCATTTTGTCCCCCGCCCCCCTGCAGGAAATCTGTTAAATCTCATTCCTGCTACACGATAAACTCTTGACTTGATTTTTTTAATAACTCAGAGGCAAGCCGCATTTCTCTCATTTGAATTCAGCAAAGAACCTTAAGCAGATTTGTAGCGTGTTGCGCAGCTGATTAGATGTAATTACCCCAATATCGGTAAACCTGAGCAAAATGAGTTTTAGATTAAAATCCACAAATTTGTGCTCACACATACTGTGAGACAGAGGAAAAAACACGTTTGTCCCCTTCATGTGTGTGTTTTGCTCAAATGTGAGATGTGGGATTATCTAGAGGCGAGTTGTTCTTTTGGACACGCTTCAGTGTTACATTCATTATTCCTTGTAAAGATAAAATGATAATTTTTCATTTTCAATCAAATTGCCCCTTACCCTAAGACTGAGTGCTCGGGAGCGTCCGCCCACAGAGTAATTTTTGTTTCATTTCATAAATAAATCATCCTTCATAGTGAAACGATTGAGTGCACAAACAAGACTTTATTATTCCAGCATCTCATCACCTCTGGCTAAGATTTGGGTGAGGTCTCCTTACTTCTATTTCAAGCTCTTTGCAGCACTGATGGACAGGGGAAGCGCCTTGAGCAACACCTGCTTTTGAAGTTTCAAGCCTGAGAGATAAAATGCTTCGCTTCTGAAACTGGACAATTGAATGCTCGGTAGTGAAAAAAGAGCATGAAGGATGAGATGTGGATGGGATTAAGTGAACTCTAAAACGGACAGCAATTACTCACTCTCCCCACACAGTGTGTGTTAATCATTTTCTGGCTGCCTGGCCACCGGTACTATTATTGATGAAACAAGCTTCACCTCCCAAGCTGTATAAATTAATAGTGCTGTCAGGAGAATAAAAATTTCCAGCTACTTTCATAGCTGCATAAACTCCACAGTAATGCTGGGAGTATCCCAAAGAAGCATGTGTGCTACTGCAAACTATGAAGACGTGAAAGTTGGATAATAACATTACAAGCTTGGTCCTTGATGACTTCTTTCATGCTTACTTTTCTGTAGTCCTTGTGCCGGCACTGCTCTCTGCAGACTGCACTTGGCAAGGTCAGCAGACAGCGAATAAAATTCCAAACAAGGAGCAGAGTTTTTTCACAATAATGTAATATTCAAGCGTTCGTTTTGCATTTTACATTTGGGAGTGTAACTTCACTGGTGCCGGTTGTGTTTGGTTCCCTGAAGCATGCATCATCATACGGCATTGTGCAAATGTTACTTTTTACTCTCTCTCTCTCTCTGTGTTGCGTTTTGTTTGAAGGCTTTTAAACACAAAGGGACTCTCAGTGCAGATCAGCGCACAAAAACACTCAGAGACACGTGTCACTCTCATCAGAATGGTTTGCTCAGACACACCTGGGTACAAACAGCTCTGATTTTTCATCTGTACATGGCAGCCACAGAGATTCTCCTGAGATTAAGGGATTACGGAACTCCGATCCATGTGTGTGTTGTGATGTTTGTTGTAGTATGGTGTGTGTGTGTGTGGGGGGGGGGGGTCAACATGTGGTCAACCTGCCAACATGCACAATGTTTTGATTTGTGTGTGTGAAATGTGTAAACCCACAAGTAAAAATGTTTTGGATAGTTTCCTTTCTACCCATTAATCCATTCAATGCCAGTCATCACAAGTATGTTCCAGTGTATTACAACACGCACAAAGTGCTTATACTTTTGTTAGTCCATAGAGCTGAATTTACTGGTTTCATGATGTTTGTTGAACCTGTGTTTAATCATAGCGGTAAAAATGTGATTGCATGATTCTCCGGGGATTTAATCAACTATCACATTCTTTTTAAAACATAGCTTAGAAACTTTGCTGAGTGACAATGACCTCAAAGCGATAGGAAACCTCAAACAATTTCAGGTTCAACAGAAAATGGGATAAAAACTCAAGGACAAAAGTCTCCTCAAACCTCTTCCAGTCAGATATAATCACGAGCTCTTTTGTGTCTCTGAAAATGCAGATCATTTCATCAAAGGACTAAGAAATGTTAGGGGTGGCTGCCCCCTGCTGTTGTTTCTCAAATATTGCAGGCTCAGTCTTTCTGGATTTGCTTTTGAGATGAAAAACAATACTGCTGCAATTTCTCACACTATTATTATTATTATTATTATTATTATTATTATTATTATTATTATTA
>JABUIW010000047.1:3709456-3736211 GCA_013363375.1 Menidia beryllina | reverse complement strand
TATTATTATTATTATTATTATTATTATTATTATTATTATTATTATTAGCATTTTAGTCAGAACAGGTTCCTAAAATTAGACAGAAGTGTTCTGTTGTTGTGATTTTGATTTTGAATTGGCACACAGTGGTGTCACTATGTTAATAACAGCCACTAAAAATACTGTATCAGCAGTATAAACTTAAAAAAAAACATTATCTCTGTTTTTCATCCTACTGTAAGTGTTGTTTTTTTTTGTTTTGCAGAACAGTTCCCAGTAATAGCTGTTCCAGTCAATAACTGCACTACAGAGACTTTCACTACAGTTTTCATTATGGTTTATGTTTGATGAAGAAGAGCAGTCTTTCTGTGTATAGGAATGTTCTTTCTTCCATTCTTAGTCACAGCAGTCATTTAATGCATCCAGTGGCTTCTGGATCTACCAAACAGCAACATGTGGTTATCTTGACTCACGAGCTAGATGTGTTTAAACACAAAAAGTTAGAGACAGAGTGCTGTTTCCTTCCAATTTACATCAGGGAAGGCGTATGACTCATTTCAGAAAGCCCTTCCCTCAACCGTAAGATTTATTTTCTGTCAACACAAACCTTCACTACAGTCAACTAAAATGAAGAGAAAACACTTACAAATTCATGTATGCTTTGTGTGAGCTAACCAGATGCCATCCAAGTGCAGTCATAGGACATATAGAGAGAAACATCCATAAAAGTGTAAATGAAAGCACATCTACAGAAAAAAGCACGGCCATGTTACCATGTCTATTGTTTCAGGGTTGCCATGGGTGCACTAGCATCAGCTGATCAGAAACAGCTGAACAGTAGCTTACATTAAATAGTTTTAAACAGTTTAAATACATCAAATAGGATATTGATATATTTTGATTAATTGCGCATTAACTCTGGAAAGGTTCAGCATGCACTCATTTTTATAATGAATGGTTTAATGCACAGTCAACCGTAGTATAACTACTGAGTTGTACTGATGTGGACTCTGTGTGGGTGCAGTATCATGGTGGGAGACAGCCATTCCTTTTTTTTTCATGTGTCAGGTCATTGTCCTGTTACCGTGGCTTGATTTGAATTTAGCGGTATACACACTCTCACACATGCTGTTACTTGATCAGCTTTAATGGGAGAGGACTTTCTTAATTTCCTCATTTTGTCTCTGAAGATGCTAATAGAATTTTCTAGGAAATGAGATTCTAACAACTTCTACTGCCCTTTTTTATCTCTTGTCTCTCTGTCGCTTCCAATCCTCCCCGCCCTGTCCTGCCCCATTGTCCTCTCCATATTGGTATTCCTTCACCCCTTTCTCCTATCGCCTCAACCCATGTGACTTTTCTTCTCTAAAACGCTCTCAGCCTTGCGCTGCCTTCCCCGGCCGAGCGGTGGGCCCTCTCTCTCCTGAGGCCTGTCCCATGCTCAGGGCTAGGCCAATTAATGGCTGTCATGTTTTCTCTCTGGTGGAGCTGCTGTAAGTGGTGCAGACAATTTGTATTACAGAGGGTCCATCACATGCATGGGTGCGCTGGGTGATGGGGCCTGTCTGTGCTAATAGGCTGTGAATGCAGAGGCCATATACCTCAAGCACTCCGCTGCCTTGAAGCCTTAAGTTGGGGCTAGTTAAATGCAATACTCAGACCGGACAGAAAGAACATGACTGGACAGAGGGGCGGGCTGCTTGTAAAGACAAATGACTTGCTGTTTGTTTGTGTTCCTTCAAAGAGCTCTGTCTGCTGCTTTTTGCCATTCGGACTTTTATGACTGAGTCAAGTCTGACAGATCACCTCTCATTACTCAGTCTGACAGGGCCTGTCTCGCCAGCTTTGTGAGAGGGCAAACAGTAAGATAAAGGCATCATGTGTTTGCATGCATAGGCTTTTGTGGGGCTCACAATCTGGTTCAGCTAAAATATAGAACCAATTACATACAGAAACATGGGACATTCAAACTTTTAGAAACAGGTTGGTGCCATTTTCAGTCATATACAGAGCTAAAGTGTGAAGACATGTCTTATACACAGACTTTGCTCTGAGAATATTAATGTTTTTTGTTGTTTTTTATAAGTGCCACCAATCAGTGATCAACAACTGTGGTTGGACAGATGCAAAATGGTAGTCACATATTGGCTTAAGATAAACATATCTAAGCTGTGTGATTCCTCTCAAACTACTCGTTTTCCTTTTCATTGGAATATTTGTGCTGCATCACTGCAAGGGGTTGTTTGTGGGAAAGGTTAGCTCATCTGCATAATTTCTTATTACTCGTGATATAGGATGTGATTGGGTTCAGCCAGGCAGAAAGTCAAAATGACAGAACTTCTTATTTCATGTGCCGCTAAATGAATGATTCATCACCAAGTTGTGTGTGCATAATATGAAAATGTGTTCATTGCACGCCACCGCTAAAATCATGACAGCCCAAACGCTGTAATCCGTGAAGCAGTGAAGTTTTCACAACTCATGTCTGGATTTTTCAAGACACACAACCAAATGTAATCCATATGATGGAGGTGAGCAGATTTACAGTCTCCTTCATAACTTATAACTTGCATAGAGTTTTTTAACATGTTGTTGGAGTGGATGGGATGTATCTTTATGCGTGCGCAGTCCCCCATAGGCTGATGTGTTTGAAGCAAAACTAAATTATGTAAGTTGCTCACATTCAAACTTCATAGTTTCCTTTGATCTCTTTCAGTCTGGTCAACTTTGATCCATTCACGTTGTATTTTTACATTTTGTTGTCCTGGTCAACAGGACATTTGCTTCAGGAGCATCTTTTTGATTCTGGTAAAAAAAAAAAGAAAAACAAGGGGCAGTAGAGTTAACAAGCATCCCATCCCTTCCTCTTCCCCCTAATATTTTCAGCATGACAACACAAAGCCTTTTAATGTTCAGTAAAATAAAGAGGGTTGGTGATTTGGGTGTCATTTTCCAGACAATTACTCTAATACCAGTAAATAAGGCATGCAATAAATTATTCCAGTCGGCCCTCTCTTATTAGTGGAATGTCAGTGAAGACTAAGAGTTTTTGTTGGTATAATCATTAAGAAAGAAAGCTGTTAAAAATAATTAATCCAACAGACATTCATAAATATGGATAGATCCACACTGGTATTTTGCTAAATCTGATATTTATGAGACAAACATTTACAATACAGGATTCTTCCTAACTTAAAACTAAATTCATGTTTGTTTTGCTACTTTGTTTGGATATAAAACAATGTAGCATCATGCAGTTATTTGGAAATTACTTAGGGGGGCTGATCTTTGTTTTCAGCCATTATTGTGAAATAATCATCAATATGAGGCAATTTGAATCATTCACCGATTTCATTTGATTCATTTGGTTTATTTCTTTTCCATACATTACTTTCTGATTTGTAAATTTAGTTTACAAAAAAATAATAAAATAAACAATAAAATAAACAGTTTAACAGTCTGAGCCTTCAAAATCAATCATATTTCCTTTGGTTTTGTTGGTCTTAAAGCAGCAACTGGCTGATAAGAATGCAAAGTTTGGGGTATTTTGTTTACTTTGGTTGACCATTTACTTTTATATTTTAAACAAATTTGTGCATGCCAGTGTATTTGGAAAATATATGAGACATAATAACATAATAAACCTGGAAGAAATACTTGGGTAAAGAATCTGTAATTGATTGGACTATTTACAATTTTTCTTTAGTTCCCTGTCCTGCAGAAAATGGTGTGCAGAACGGTAAACAAAAAACAAACAAAAAAAAAACATGTAAAGGGATCTCCCCATTAGCACTGCTTCTACATTGTAACTAGAAAGGAAATCATGGTCCTTGTTCTCTCTTCCCAAAATAAATCCATCTGAAGTGAAAACAAAACTGGTTTCTGCTTTTATAACACCAAACTATTCCCTACCCTTCCGTAAGACTGTTACTCCTCCTTTTTAATAATGGTATGCTTTTTGGTACAGTATGTGGGAAATTATTCATAGGTTATGCAAGGATTCATGCTATTCATTCTATTTTTTCTTCTTTTTTAAAACTATAACCGAGCAGGCTGGATTTGACTGTTTTACACCTTTTGTCTTGTCTGTGCAACAGGGGAAAACAAATTGGAGGCAAAACACTGAGAATGCTGGAAAATATGGTTGCTATGGCCATGAATGTGTCACTGCTGAAAATAGATTTAAAATGGCAGGCTCTATAATAACTGGAGGAATTAATTCCCCTCCACAAATTTGGGTCCATATTTTTGTATTAATGGCTCTAACAAGGTGAGTCCATCAAAGCAGAAAAAGAAAAAAAAATGTCCAAGCTAATTATAAAGCTGCGTGTGGCTTGAGTGTACACACTGTAAGTGTGTCCTCAAAAGTGTTGGCAAGTGTATGAGTAAAAAAAAAGAAATGCAACATTTATTTTAAGAATTGTGCCAATGGTTGCTACGATATATGATGACTGGCAGTTACACATCATGTGCCAGTATCTGGTCATATTTGTTTGCTGAATTGTGTTTCCCTATTACTTGTAAAGTATTTGCAGATTTAATGACTTAAACTGTGTTTTATTCGTATGCATCGCTTTGTCAATATTTATCTGGAAAATTGGAGGTGATTTCATTATCTAAATTTTCCATAATTATGAATTAAATACTTAAAACTTACTTTTATTGGCACACATAAAAAACTTACTTTCATACATTACAACAATGATTTTTATGTGGTCATGCTCCTTTATTTCAGCGGGCAAAAAGAGATTCTTACTGTGCTTGCTCACAGTGTGTATCCATCATGTTTGCTTCTTATTGAAGGACCTGGGGGGTGTTACAGTAGTCTGGTTACCCCCACCTTACTTCATGATTGATAATGCCACTCTTCCTGTCGTTTGCAACTTTAATCACATGGTGGATTCAATTTTCCCTAGAGATGTGCCCCCTGCCCAAAAAAAAAAGAAACACCAAAAGATCAATTTGTGAGAGCAACATGTACGGAGCATAAAAGCTTTATCTATTAGATCAAAGCAATTAGTGCGATGACTAATGCTGCTAATGCTTAGGGTTGCATCTGTGCTCCAGCTGTTCATCTTTTTCTTTGTCACAATGAAAAATGTGCACTTAACCACTGGAGGGTGCTCACAGCTCTCACCACAACCTCACAGGAACCACAAGTCTTTTGTTGCTTTTGAATCTGGCTGTAGAAAGAAAATATCATACCCTTGTGTATATATGTTTCAGTATACAAGAATTCCACAAGAGTGTTTATATAATTGTGCGTTTTTTGTTGGTTTTTTTGTTCTTTAAGGGGCAGACTGGCTAGTGGATGGCTTCATCTGTGAAATTGTTTCTAATGAAGTCAAAGAAAGACAGCCTGGTCTGAATGCAGAGTCCCACACAGCTGTGCTTTGGGGCATGGCACGCTCTTCTTTCTCTCCTGCAGACCGCTCATGCCCGAGAGAAGAGTTTTACTGAGAGACACCGCGATGCCGGTGGGCACTCCACTGAGCTTCACCACTCCCTGAAAAACAGAGGAGCGAAACCGGCAGAATGAGACTTGATAGAAGAGGGGAAAACAACAACTGCAATCCACTGCAGTGCTTGTAGCACCAAAGAACTGAACCGCACGCTCTGATCAATGTGATTTCAGTGGAGAGTTGTGAGGAGTTTCAGTTTAAGGATACAAAGACATTTAGAAAAAAAAAAAATTAACATTTAGAAACATGTGGGTTGCCTATGACAGCACAACTATTATAAGTAAAGTGACCCACTCACTCTAACATATTGTCTTGATGCACTGCTACAGTAATATATAAACATGACAGAATCATGTGAACGCCAGCACATCCCAGGTCCCAGTCCCTGCAACTCGAAATTCATCAAGTCTAACCTGATATCTAACATTGCTTCCCATAAGCAATCATTCTTATCAGCTGCCATTTGCTTTTTCCAGGCTGACATTTGATTAATTGACTAAATATTTTATGGGCAAATGTCATATACCGCACAGACCTAGGTAAACAGTGTAGGATATAGGGTTTCAAGTATCAGCTCCATTTTTGTTCCATTTAATCAACAGCCAGCTTATCTGCCCTGCAGTGTCTTGTTGGTGGATCCACTGTGATTTAAGTTTACTGCAGCCTGCTTTTGCAGTTCTTTGCACAGTTCTTAGTGGTTAGCTTTTTGGATAAGACACTCTAACATGGCAGCTACAGTGTCACAGATGTGGAACCAATGACCGCATTCAATAACTAATAGACTGCATAACCACAAAGAAAGAAACAGGAAGATGAACACGACGAAAGACAGGTGCTTTTCAAATCCAGATAGCAGCACTTGTGTATGGGCCATCAAAATAGATGGCAGCATTCAAATTTTAGCGCTGGTAATAATGTTTGTAACAATGCATCTTGACTAAAGTGGATACACTTAAAACTTTCCACATTCTACCCCATCATATGTCAATCTGTCAATTGGTTTAAAGTACAAAAAAGGCGAATTAAGTAGTCCTACCTGGATATTTATAATGGGCCTCATTTTATTTATTTATTCTTTTTAAGACATTTGCCATAAATGGGAAGTTGGAACAAGGAAATTGACATTTGAACAAAAAGCAATAGCTGATGTGTGAGTCTGCCCCTGCATATTGATGACAGATTTTTCAAGTCTCTCGATGCAGGCCCTGTGAGCACTACAAACAGCACCTGAGAGAAGAGAATTTCAAAAGCAGGTAGAGGTTCGACAATCTCTATTGACCGGGGTGAAAAGTGAGCTCACTGGTTTGATGCCGGAGGGAAATGATGGATCTGTTTGACCCTTCCAAGCAGAGTGGAGAGGACTTTGTAAGTAAATTACCTTAATGATTCAGCCAATGGAGCTGTAATTGCCATCAGGAGGGGAAGCACGGGTAAAGAGAAAAACTCTTCTTTGTAGCTGAGAACAGGACATCATTTGAACAATGCTTTGTTTTCTTCTGCCCACACAGTAAAGGTACCAGTGACCTATTAAACCCATGGGAAGGTAATCCCTTTGATCACTGCTTACTGCAAAGTCTGTGGACAAAGAAAGTAATAGAGAAGCAGATTCAGATCTGGAAGTTTTGTTTTGTTTTTTAAAACACTGATGTTTTAAAATGGTAAACAGGGAGACATGGAGCAAATTCTATTGCTATTGTGAAACTATGGAAATCTTTAAACTTATCTATAGCCTATGATTGTGTTCAAAATCATTTTGGCAATGGTGGAGGTCAGGCGTTTCCATATATTTATTGAATAAAACGTCAGAACAGTTAGGATTTTGCTGTCCTTTATTTCTGTTTTGGAAAAACATAGTTATCAGTCAGTCATAATAAAAAGTCAGTCCATTCATTGCTACAATATTAGTCAATTTATGATTAAATGTATCAATAAATGTAGAAAAATAAATATCCTTAAAAAGATTCCCCTGCTAGTTAATTGGGCCCAGAATGCTTGAGTTGTCAGTGAATGAATTTACAGCTGATCTGACCGATTTCAGAGGCAAAAGACTCAACTTTAATTTAAACAGCCATTGCTGACTGAAAATAAGACAGAAATGTGTTGACACGCTGAACAAAGAAGCTGACTGGAGAAATTAGCTACCTAATATTAACTCAAAGAATGCATGAAGTGTGTAGAGGAGGGGACATTGCTCATTCATTGTGAGATAGAGTATGATCTGTGGTCACATGCTAACATCCCTTATTTCCTGTTTCTCTGATTGTTGCTTATTGTGCCATTAAACAAAGTCGTTGATGTTTTACACACCGCTATGCCTATAGAAACAGTCCACAGAAGGAAAAAGAGCACCTGCACATAAGAGATGAGGACCATCCCATGCCGAGCAGAGAGCCAGCCCGGTCTTTGTCACAGAGGAGTGTGACAGGTCCATAAAACTGTCTGGGTCGATGGAATATGTCAAAGTAAACCTCCATGTATGTCAGGAGGTAAGGCTTCCCAGCAGAATGTTGCTTTGTAACAAGATAATCAATGTAATTCACTTCACCTGTGAATAGATTTAATGGGGACGTTCTCTGGCAGGAGAGAGCCGCGCTTGCCTAATGTATCGCAGTGAGTTCTGTCTCCTCCTTCTCATTCTTTCTCTCTTTTGTTCCTTTTTTTTTACGCTGTCTTCACTGACTCCCACACACTTCAGGATCCCATTGTGCTACTGGCTACCTAAATTGCCTCTCAATTTTCATTTGGGTCTTCGATTATACAGTGCGCCTGCTCCCCTCGTGCTCACTCCCAGGCTTCCTCTGTCGGGGCTCGCAGACAGATCAATGGCGTAGCCCCAGGAGTCGAGGAAGAGGAGCAGGAGCAGGATGTTCTGCCTCTCACCTTTTTCTCCTTTTGATGGGTTTCTACTCTTGTTTAGAGCGGCTAAACTTTCCCCACTACAGTCTCTTCTCCCTTTTTGTTTTGCTCCTTATTCTACAAAAGCTGAATGTTAAGGACTGCTCTGTCATTGTCAGGATATATTCTGCACTTTACACACAGAATACAAGTGCATTCTGTAAATCAGGGACACAATTTCCATATAATCTTGTTGTTGCCTACCCCAGGAGTAAAACCTGGGGTAGGCAACAACAAGATGTCTAATACATCCTATTAGACAAACAAATTTCAATTTTCAGAAAGTTTCAGCCAGTTTCCAATCTCTGGTGACTGCTAACAACAATGAATGTTGTAGCCAGAGAGCTGCTTATTAAGATTATAGCAGCAAGAAATATATTCTTAGAAATACAGCTAACTTTATCTAATCAACTTTTTTTCTTTTTATCTATTGTTCCTAATTTGGGAAACATTTTGTAAAGAATCCATTTCTGAAAGCTGTGACAGAAGCAAATTTGATAACGTTGCTATCAAGTCTCATCTGTTCCAGACAACTCCCTTTTTTCCCGCTTATTATCATCTCACCGACAAAATTCAACCGCATTACTGACATTGTTGAATGATGAGGAATTATTTTGTCAGTGAAGGTTGTCGTGACCTGTCACATTTAAGGAGGAGGAGGCTTGTCTGAGGAGCCGTGAGCATGAATGTATCAGTGCATCCATTGCAAGAGAGTCACTGAATATACACCCATTTTAATTGTAAAATTAATCAAACATAGGAAAGTTTTAGAAAAGGCTAACATATTTTAAATACTCTTTTCTTATTTAACACAGTAATCGAAAACTGAGATGATTGTCATTCGTCATTGGACATTAGTGATTAAAGGAGTTCCAAATATATAAAACTGTGTTCCTGGAAAGTTCAAATAAATCTTATGCCATTGAAAATATATGTTTTTTGGATCAACCCCCAAACTGTTCCACTCCCATAGGATTTAGTGTTCATGTTAGAGATGTCTCTTTCGTCAGACGTCAGTCTCAATGTAGCCAAAGATATGTTTACAAAGATTTAATTACTTTACAGCACACTCTCCATTTTACAAGTGCCCATCCAAGGATCCAAGCCTTCTTTTTACAAGGACGTGGTTCTTGTAGCCTACGGAAAATTGTTGTTAATGTGAAGATGACAAGTCCAACCACGCATCACATTTGACTTGAAGAGGGAGGTGGTTCTGTCTTCCTTCGGAGGCCATATTATTTCCCCATCAGAGAGAAGGTTGTTTAGACGCTGTGTTAAAAAAAGACGCATGTGATTTAAAACTGCGGTGAGTATGGTTGAAGTGACTCGTTTATCACATTTGGAGCTGCTTGTGGGGGAAAAAAGCGCAGAAAACAGAGTGATGCAAAAAGAATATAAAGCAGAGAGAAAAGAGGTAATTTCTCGAGGCAGTTTAAACTCATCAGCGTATTTGCTATGCAGGGCTCTGTCTCTCAGAGTAGAAAAGCCAATTATTCAGGGGCACCAAGTATATGTGTGTTTACTCAGTGTTTATACATCTGCACTTATTTTGAGATGTTTGTGGGTTTGTCAGCACTGTCTGAGAGGCACAACAGATGGATGCACTGACATGATTCAACAGTTTGCATTGTTAGGGACTGTGTTCCTCAAAGCTGTGATAAAGCTGAGTTTGTGTAGTTAGGTGGGTGTGCAGGCCCGTGTTGCTCCAAAGCTTACTGGCACATCTGTTTTGCCACAGTGCTCCAAACAGCCTGATCGGTTTAAAGTAAGGCTTCTTCTTTTTGCTTTGCGAGATATATTTGTGAGCATGTTTGGGTACCCGTGTCCATGAGTTGAGAAGGTTGGAGGTAATTTCAGACACCTGAGTCAAATCAATACAAGTTTAAGTACAAGGGGAGAAATCAATGTCTTAATTTGGTCGTAAATAGAAAGGATGGGTGAGAAGCATGTGAGGCTTTCTCTGTTGTGAAAAGTCACAGACCATGGTGAGAGTATGTGTGTACAAATAAGTGTACAATTCTGAATAATTATCATATACAACATTAAAGCAGTATTACCCTTAAACAGTAACAACCTTTTTGTTTTCTCAGTGAACATTTGTGCTCTTGAAAAAGAATAGATATTTTAAAAAAACGTGTGAGACTCCCTAACTTTCTTTCTTTTTTTTTTTACAGTTGTCTAAGTTTAATATTCTATTCACTGCAATCTTTCATTCATGATACCCGGTATCTCATTTTGGTGGGACTTTGAAGTAGCTCTTGACTGCGTCCCGTGGGTCCCTCAGGCCTGGGCTCCTACAGCAACTGTTAGTAATGTAGTCATTATCCCAGCTTTTTAATTGCCTCTATGTATGTTCCTCAGAGAATAATGTCCGTGTGTTTGTGTGGGTGTGCATTCTGCTTCATGTTTTGTCCCCACTGTGCATTCATGATTGTGGACTCAGGTTTTTTTGCTGGTTTGATGAGGCTTTGATGCGTGTTTACGTGTCATGGTAGATGACAACTCACCCCTTTGCTGCTAGTCCTTCAGATATCTGCTTTGTTCTGGATTTTTGGGTCAAAGCACAAGATGACCATTGGGTGTGGCCTATCCCAGCTGACAACAGATGGGAGGCAGGGTACACCTTGGCCAGTTTTCCAGTCCGTCACAGTAGAAAATGATCCTTACGTACCAATTGAGGGTGAATATTTATGTGAATAATGTTGAGACCATTTGTGTCAAAGCTGCTGAATAAAAATCTTCCCTCTGGTGGTCCAAAGCAGATGTTGCAGATAAATGACAGATGTGAATACTTAGCATTCATTGTAAACTATAAGCTAAGAGAGTCAATTTCTTAAAACATGGATGGCATATGGATCTCTTATTAAATATTCTAAATCTGCGATATCCAACAAATGTATCTTCTGCTGGTGGCACAAAATTCTTGCAAATAGAAAACATTTCATTTGAATTTGCTAGTTTCAATCCCAACACTGCTAACACGTGCTCTTTAACATATGTTAAATATTATATGTTTGAGAGTATATATAGCTCAACTGGTTAAGCTGGTGCATTACAAACATCACAGCATAAAAGCCAATCAATGTCAACTCATGAATAGAAACATTGAAGCTAACTGTTCATCCATCTGTGTCATTTAGCATCTTCCATCTGCACAGTTCAGTTTTATGTTAATTGTTTTCTAATTTCTTGTTTTTTTCTGTTGTCTAATGTCGTGTTCTTCCTTGCATCAGATGACTTTTTTCTCCCCAACATTGGTTTGGGTCTCTTTTGCGGCATCTGCTTAATTTTTCAGTTGTTTGCAGAACGGCAAAGTTTGAATGTGTTACTTTAAATTAACAGTGTAAAAAGGAGACATAAAATGCAGACATTAAAGGTGAAAAAAATTGTAGATTTTAGGCTTGCAATTTGTAAACAACTGACATCTTTACCCTTTCAAAGACACAACAGTGCTGGTGGGGAAGGTTCATCCTCTTTAGCAACACCCCTCTCTGCTGACTTTCAGTTTAAAAGATTCTCTGAGCTTATTAAACTGTCTCTGTGCCCTCATAAAACATAACTGTCAGAAACAGGCATAAATGCGCTGCAGATGATCTTCTGTGGCATAAATTAGGAACTCTGTTTCAACATTGTGTAATCAGAAATGCACAGCAGGCCAGCTGATAATTGTTCTTTTTTAAATTAAATCAAAGCCATTCCATGAAATGATTTAATTGCAGATATAATTCATTCAAATGACAGGACATGAGAAGATAGCTCAAGCTAAAAGGCAGCTGACAATAATTCAAGCGGTAATTGTGGATGATTAATGATGCACATATCATCTAAAAATGACAAAACACAATTTTTTTTGTATCGACTACTAATTTTCCAGCAACCTCACATTTAAATACTTCCTATCAGTGGGTGGCTACATAAATCTGACCTAATGATGTAGAGAATTAAATGAATGGGGAGTTGTGGGGAACAAATGAATGGGGACTGAATAGCTGTAACATTGTATCCCATTGTCCTTGTGCAGGATTTTAATAGAGCCATAAATACATGAAGATGTCCTGTGCTGCGTGATTGTGGCAGGGCACTGCTTCAGGGCTGTCATACATCCATGCGACGGACAGGTCAGGTGGACCAGGGCTGACAGCTATTAGAAAGGATGGTGGGGAGGGAGTACCTCAGCTGGGGAATGGTATATGGCTGCAACACTGCACATGACTCACTGCGAAGGCCTGCATGGAGTCTCTAGACACATTATTCAAATTTGTGCAATGACCCAAACAACAATAAATCAACTGTTTTTAAATATTCTCATGCTCTACCTCACAAAAAAACACGCTCTCTTTTGGGATTTTTTTTTTAAGTTCACCTGAGTTTGCTTCACTGGCCATTACTCCACAATGAAAGCGGTATATGCAGTGTCACTGATAACATGGGTCGACCGACGTTCAACCATGCTGATCATTCATCTAAATCGCATTGAGCACATTCATCTAAAATTAATGTGTTGACATCAAAGGAAATGGAGTATGAAAAGTGAAAATGATTGCAAGGTAATTTTCAGGCACGAACGCATGTTAAAGCAAATCTGACACAAGATCTGGAGAACGTAATGAAGCAATCGCCTAAACAATGTTAGGGAAATGACAGCTGGAGCTAAGATAAATACTTGGCAACTGGGCAGTACTTCAGTACAGACACGACACAGTCACACTCCACTCTGAAAACAAGCATTTAATTATGACTTAGGAAAAGATAACTGGAAAATGTGAAAGGTGATGAGTCCTGATCCTGTTCAGACTGATCTTAAGCTGCATCCTCACTTTTTTGTAGTATTTTGTCTCCAATCATTAACCACTATTAAATGTTAGTGTCTATGCCCAGTTGTTGCTTTCATCAGAGTCCAAGTCACCATGTTCCATGAGTGGAGATGTGTATTTTTTGTTAGTTCGTCCTGGCTGAGTCACCGTTTGGTCTGCCTTTGGCGGGTGCTGATAATAGGCATGAAAACATTTGTTGGTTGTGTGCAAAGTTTTAATGAAAGCTCCAGCCAGCTGCCACAGTACAGAATGTGACTGCTTCGGGTGACAGATGCGCTCTGTCCCTCCATCTTTACTTTTCTTTGATCTTTGACGCCTGTGACTGTCAGTCTGCCCCATTTCCAGCTGTTGCAGGCAGGGAGAATGCCAGACGATGCACGGCAGTTGCAAAGATGTCAGCTGCCAAGATGCCCTCAACTTTTCCTAAACCCAACTGAGGCAGAAGTAATAATCTTAAGAATGCCCAATATTCTGTACAAGATCAGACTGACTCGGTTTTAGATTACAAAAAAAAAACATGTTAACACTGTGTGACTCAAATGACTGGTTTAGGTTGAATTTTTTTTCAAGGGTAATTTTCCTCTGCATTAATATAAAAAGGCAAAAAGGAGACTCTCTTCGACAGAATATTTGGCCTTTTTTTCCCCTCAGTTCACTGTTTGCAACTGAAGGTTGGTCTCAGGGTCAGTATAATCAAATATTTTAAGACAGTTTTCTTTTTATCTTTCCTTGTATTTAAATGCGTTGTAGTGTTCCACTGCATTTTCACAAATATTAGTAGTGGCATTAGCCAAGGGAATGTTCCTAAGTGTATGCACAGGCTTGTGTTACTGTAAATAGATATAACATAGTTTCAACATGGTTTGCAAGTGCCTCTTACCAAACAAAAAGCTATTCTTTCACATTGAAGGAAATAAAGCAGTGTCAAAATAATAAGAAAAGAAAAAGATCCATCACCTAGAATTGAAGTTGAATTAAAGTCAATCTAAGGAGTTTGTTTTAGCAAAACCGATCTGGAAACACCAGCAGATGGAGAGCCACTTAAAGGAAAATCAGACTATCTGATGGAGGAGTGCGATGCATGACAAATCTCTACTTACTTATTTATTGTGGTTTCTCTAACTTTCTGACAGACACATTAAAAAGGCATCACAGTCTTTGGCAGCTGGGACTCACCATCTGACACTGGATGATGTAACAGGTTCATGCATTGCACTTACATGCACTATTTATGATGTGGGTTTCCAGTATCAGGCACGGGGATGTTTATATATAAAAAAGTCATCTGATTATCTTCATTGTGATACAAGTGTATCAGTTTCTACATGAATGTGAAAGTAGCCAACATGGAGAACTTGGGAAAACAAGTAGTGAGGATTACGTGGCTAGAGTGATAGAACAATAAGGACAGAATACAGAAAGGCAACAGTTTGGTGTGTTAGAGAGGCAAAGTTCTGGCTACACCTGGTGAGACTGCTGCCGTGGCCTCCCCCGTTTGTTCTCTATCTGATCTCAGCTCATGTGTAGCCTGTGCTGCAATTTATCTCCAGCAAATGAAAAAGAACATAGCTCAACACAGGAACTCCCCGTAATCTCTTTCAAAGCTTGAAGTCTGGCTGTGTCTTTCATTGTTTACCATTCTTTTCTCCATAGCATTTGTCTTTTGGTTGTCTTTTTTGTGTCCGTCTCTCATTATCTTTGCTTCCCTCTTTCATTCCGTCCTCAGGTGTTTCCTCACTCCTAATCTCTTGCTGCATTTAAAGTTTCAGGCTGACTTTGATGCACTAATTAATCTGTTTCTCTCAACGAAGTGAAAACAGCAGAGGGCAAAAGAAGATGTTTGTGGGACAAAACTAATCTTTCCTTTTATCCAAACAACAAATGACTAATTGGACTAAAAACCAACAATCAAAGCTAATAAGATATTTGAGAAGCATTTATGATAAAACAAGGCCCTAATGTTGTGGGACCGGACACTGACACTGATCTATGCACAAACAGACCCTTTAACCTAGTCCACCTGCTCTCAGCCAGGTGGAATTGATTTGATTGGCCTTTGGCCTCCAGAAGCCTCCCACCTGCTGGGGTCAATGGTTCATCGAATTCTGGTGCAATAAGGAGGCTCAAAGAGTTTGGGCTCTCTTACAGAAATCTCTCTGGTCTCCTAACTAACAGAAATCCTAAGTGGGGTAAGAGCATTCAAAGCTGTGACCTGCCACTCTGACATCCCTGCAGATACCCTTATGCTGTCATGAATATGGTCATGAATATGCATCACTTGCTTCTCTTCCTCCTGATAGATTCTGGAGAGAGCGAGTGTTCCACCGGCTGCTCTTTACAGCAGACTTAAAGAGGGGCCATATGCTTTGAAATGGCAGTCTTCACTGCTGGAATCTTTTTACAAAGCTGGTTTCTTAACAATGTCAGCAACTTTAAAGTTTTTGAGAGCCACCACATTTCTTTACTCTTTTACTTTTTCTATGATACCTCAGCATATAAGAGATGAAAAAAAAGATAGAAACTTCCCGAGTAATAAATAAAATGTCTGTGCCATGCTGTGTCGGTTTCCATTTCAACCGTGGATTTACATATATTTCCGTAACAATTTATTTGAACTTTATCTAAAACTTCTATGGAAAGTACGTTTATAAAACCCTTGAGACTTGTTATTACCATGCACTAGAGAAAAATTATAATAGATACAGATAAAAAAACTCTAGAAAGTTTTATTCTGAAACACTTGGATTTGCTCTCATTTCGCTATGGTGGGACAGTTGTTGTAACTGATTTTGAGTTTGAAACGTTTAGATACTGTGGATACTAAACATTGCACGAAAAACTGTCATTACTAGCTTATTTCTTTCTGAAGTCAGTTATTTCTGAAATAAGTTCATGTCAATAAATATCCCTGCAGGGGAAAGATATTGCTATGGATACACTGTTTTACTGCAGTACCTCAATGTCTGCTGTCCTAATCTGACTCTATAACTAGTATTTCTGGAGCATCCTTGTCAGCGCTCCAAGTGCTTCAAGTTTTTATATCAAATTAATATCATATTGTTTAACATGAAAAGGACGAAAAGAAAAACGCTCCTTTTTATCCTTGCTCATCTTTAACACCTCCTCTGCAACTGATCTGTTTTCTGGGGTTCTGAGTTCATGCATTATTTGCTCTTTGAAAACAGCCATCAGCTGTTCTCACATTCGATCACGTCAGCCCTTTGGCATTGCTATGTATCACAAGATATGTGGGAAAAAAAAGAAAAAATACGCTCTTTTGAAGTAGGTGAAAAAAGAAAAGAAGATACAAAGGATTGAATTTTCCCAGACCTACCTAAGCCATTCTTGTAAAAGAACAAAAAAAAATGCTTATAAGAATCTATTTTAATAGCAATACAAAAAGAAAGAGAAAAACAATTTCAATATCCCCATTTGAAGTACAGCACTTGATCATAATTTTAATTTTAAATCGGTTATTGATAAGAATGGAGAGGCTGAATATATCTGCGTCTACGACACATCAGTCCTCCAATAATCTTAACAGCTAACTGAATTTAATTATTTTTTGACAGGATAAATATTTTTCTCCTAAGTTTCTTAGGTTGTTGGCGACTTTAGACAGCCAATTACAAGCTTTCAAGCACATTTAATCACATTTTTTCTTTGCTTAGAATCTTTCTTAAATTCCTGCTCATTTATTTTAGTTATTATAAAAGGTTTGATTAAACTTTGTCAGTGTTATTCATCATCCTTGTACAAAGTGTATATTGTATAAGGCTTTGATAAATCCTACTTAATCTCAGAAAATGTTCCACGTGGACCAACTCTGTTCATACGAGGGTTCTTAAATGAGTCTCAGCATTAAGTTGTACTATCTTAAAATCAGTTTATTAAGGAATTTTCTGTGTTTAGCGCTCAGAGCTCTATCCTCATTTGATCAGCGAGGTGCTATTCTCTGACTCCATTCACTGGAGATAACCAGGTTAAAGGAGGTTATGGCATGGAATATTTTTTTCCTCCTTATGGATTGCATAGGATTATTAAAGTCTACTGTATTAACAGTGTTGCTGCACAGTAATTCCTCTAGAATAAACAAACATTGTTGTAGATGTTTCTGTTCTGGAAAGCACATTAGCAAAATACCACTGAGAATTATTTATTTTCCCCTTTTCTTATCTAATATCTAATGCATCATTATAATTATGTCATCATTCCAATTGTAATGTTTTTGATTGTAGGAATTCAAATCTTAGCCCGTCCCATTTTTTTTCCCATTAAATAACAGACCTTTAATCTCAGTTTATAAAGGCGTTTTCATTTTGCTGGTAACAATACAACATGGTGTTGGTTTGTATACACAACCATTATGTATTTATTCATTCAGTATTTCTTTACAAAAAGCAGCTTATTTTGGGCATTATTGTTGCTGATTTGAATAACATCCTAATTCCATTGGTTTAGCCCCTTTTTTGCAAAAATCTCAGGACCTCATCATGTTTTTTCAGCCCGGATTGTTTGAATAATTATATTATCTTAATCGTAATTAAGTGATCTGACTTTAATACATACACACCCCATGGTTGTAAATTATGAGACAGCAATGTATCCCCGGTGTCTTAATTCCTGTAGGACAGTGCTCATTTGAGAAACTAGAATCATACTTACATCATGGGTGAGACTGAACCCTGTAGATTTTACTCTAGTCATACATCATATAATATTTAGACCGTGCCATGTTTATTAATTAAAATCTCTTCTTATTTCACATGAGGGTGCCTTCGATCATCTTATCCCTATTCCATTCAGACTTTATGCTCCAAATGAACATCAACAAAATGTAGGGAGTGAACGTCGTAACCATGATCGGTGTAAGTAGATCCAAGGTATAAGCACAAAATTATTTCTCTCTGTTGAGAACAGCGTAAGGAAAACCAGTAAGGACATTTTTTCAGGCTTCCCTGTGAAACAGTTATCGTTGTTCTGGACCACTGGTGCCATTTCATGAGATGAAGATTGACACGAGTGCCACCTTGGGATGTTTATTAAAGGAGGCCTTTTAAAGACAAATTTAGGCATTCTTTAACTACAACTAAGACCTCACATCACAAACCATCTCCATTTTCACATACCTCTTTTTCTTTCCTTTATCTGAATTCTTATAATGTCACGAAACAATGCTCTCCCTTCTTTCTGTTTTATATTAGATACATATCTTCTCATGCTAATTTCACTTTTGATTCTGTTTGAAATGTCAGTGTAGACTCAGAATGGTTTAACTGAAAAAAGGGGAGTGTGAAGAGCCACGGGCAATTTTGTTTACTATCCACAGTGTGCCAGGCAACCTCCTCCTCGTGTGCACGTTTTTCTTTTGTGCTGGCATGTGTATCCCAATGGCCATTATTTTCCCCCAATCAAAGTGAACTCCAACACAAGTTAGACAGGACAAGCTTGTAGTCTGTCATTCCCAAACTCCTGCAGGCCAGGTCAAGACATCAACCAACTGAAGTGCCAAGAAAAGTGATGAAAGAATAGAGGAAAAGGGAGGGAAAATAAACCAAAGGTAAGTGCTCAGAGACCCATAAGACCCCCAGCAAATGTTGATATATTAGCCTCACCCTCACTGTGAGATTTTACACTTTATATCTCAGAGCCATGCCCTAATTATGGCGCGTGGGCTGTTGTCTGGACTCTGCGTGCTCGAGGAAGTAATGTGGTTAGTTTAAGTCCCAGAATAATTTGAACCCATCTGTTGTTTTTAGTGGCTACCTTTGGTGTGTTAAATCAATGCAAAACCTTTTTATTTTCAAGAACCTATTCAGATTATTGCGTACTAAAGGTTTCCCACCAACAACTCAGTAAGTTTTGTTTCATTTTTGCCTGACAGTAGTTGTCTCACAATAACTCGCATGTAACTATCATGCTCAATCTAAAAGACAGTTCCTGTTACCTCTTGGGTGTTCTGCTGTGCCCTCTCTTTTCAAATGATTCCTATAGAGAGGACTGCGCAGATGGTTTAGAGCAAGAAAAAAACACTCAACCTGTGGAAGATCTGTTCAAATACTGGAGGCCTTGTATTTCCCATGACTGTTGCAATTGGAGATTAATAACACCTGTGCAATGCTCTGGTCTCTTGGAAACATCACTGGGCTGCACTGACTTTTAAGAATCTTTTGTCTGGTTATGTTTGCATGTAGCTTCTACCTCCTGTGAATAATTCTTACTATGGCTTACATTACCACCTGACTGGATCTGTTTTTACAACTCTGTTTTCCTGTAGACTTCAGATGGATAAAAACATGAACTAATTACTATTCATATGACTTTTAACCAAATAGAAATAAACTAATCGTGCTATATTGTGTATTTCTGCATAAAAATCAGCTGTAACTAAATTTTGAAAAACCCCAAAACATGAATATAGAAAACTGATATATTTTGAGACAAATTTGCCGATTAAATCGTTTAGCTGGCGTCGCAAAGTATGTGGTGGTTAGCACTAAACATTCACAGCAAGAAGCTTCCTGGTTCAAATCCACAGGGGATGTTTGCCTTTCTGTGTGGAGTTTTCATGCTCCCCGGGTACTCCAGCCTCCTTCCATGATCCAAAAAGCATCCATGTTAAGTTAATTGGTCCCTTGGAATGAATGTGAGTGTGTGTGGTTGTTTGTTTCTATGTGGCCGTGTGATGGAATGGCAACCTGTCCAGGGGGTACCCTGAAAAGGGATAGGCTGAAAACCTCCCACAAGCTTATGGTGAATAAGCTGTATGGACAATTGATAGATAGATGGATAGATTGGATATGTTGTTTTAGGTAAGGTTTAAGATTCCTTCATCAAAGATAAATACAAAGGTTCATAATCCATCGTAAATTAATTTTTCAAAAAGTTTTTTTTTACAAGTTCGTTGCCCTCTTCTTTTTTCATGATGACATTTCAGAGCATATGTATGGAGTAAGATTGAAAATGGTTTTTAATCTCCAAAGTGCTTTGGCTGTACAGTGGCTCAGTGCACCTTAGTAACAGGGGCAGGAAGAGGGCAGGCAAGTAATCCAATGAATTTCATTTAATAAAAAAAAATATTAGATGTAGACTGATGAATAAAGCAAGTCACAGGTCTAAAAAAGAAAAAGAAAAAACATTTTTACATACTGCAAAAGCAGGTCACAGGTTTGTGTGTTGTAGGCACAAAAAATGTCAAACATGTTTTTTCTTTCTGCTCAGCACATATTGGCAAGGAACTCTGATCTGGTGCTGAGTGAGCAGTTATTAAGACTGAATGTAAATCAATAAGACATTTACATTTTAATTACACATTTACAAATACAGGCATGCGCACATGTAGTCAACCAAAAAAACACACTCATCTCATCTGTTAAGTGATTGCAATGGGGGGATTGGTTTGGGGAGTGTAATACTGGTGTTAAAGAGAAGATGTGGAGTAATATATAGCTCTGCTTTTGATTAAGTAAAAGTTGATTAGTGTTATGAAGTGCCTACCTTGGCTTTCTGTGTGTGTCCATGGACACCATTTTAAAGTTTTGTGTTTGTCACTCATTTAAACTCTGATTATTTAGCCACTTAAATATGTCTTTATGGATACCAGGCACCAGACCTGAACAGATTAAATATATTAAAGTTAGAACATGAAAAAATATAGACACTTAATAGATGTGGTTCCCTTTTTCTATGTTTATGATGCTACAACATTGTCATTCTTTTTGTCGTAGCCAGCACACAAGGCTGATTCTGTAAAGTGGCCGTTAACTGTACCCTTAATGTATTCACGCGGAGAAATATGAGATTGCCCCGACACGTAACTTTGATTTATTAAGTTATTGAAGTAAAAACTCAAAAACTATGTTTCTTAAAACAGCTGTTAAGTCAAATCACAATTCTCTGCTTGAAGCCATTTTGAGGTCAGGAGCTAGTGAGGTTCTTCTGTATTCCAGTAAGAAACATGCTTGTTGAATTTTCCCCACCAAAAAGTGCATCTGAGAAAAAATAAAAGCTTTCCCGAGTTGTAATACCTCAAAATCCAAAGAAAAAGTTCTTAAATAAGAAAAAAACTGTTTTGTATTTTCTCTCCACCATTTTTGAGACTCAGGAAATATCAGTACTCCACATGGTCTTGTATTAAAATAGAGAAAGAAGCAATGACGTCTCCTTTCCTCTGAGTCTAATTGCATTTCATACTGAGTGTCAAAAAATGGGTGTAATCTCATACTTTTCCAGTATTTTCATTAAACTGGAATGGAAAGCTACAGGTCCCCGGCCCTGTTGATGCGTTTTTCTTCCTCGCTAATGAACACAGAATGACTCATGTACTCCCACTCTGTGTGCATCTGTTTGAGTGCGTATTTTTAAAGAACCTCCTCAAGAAAATAGTAATATTAGGGATAAAAAATGATGATGTCTGTCTGTGTGTTTGTATGTTTGATGTATTTTTCAGATCTCTGCTCAATAGATAAGATCAATGCTTGTTAGGGTTCTGAAAGCAACAGTAAAGTTGTGATTAATGTATTTGTCTCTACAGCTTCTCAAAGATAGTTTGTATTTGCATTCATTCCAGCTTCTTTTTACCAACCATCCTTACTCATGTACAGTATTTTTTCAGCTCAGTTGTTCAACACAGAAATATGATTATGATCTGCTTCTTAATATTTTTCTCTTCATAGTTGTGTATTCAAAATGAGCAAAGGCATGGTGAGTATGTTATGGGCAGAATGTTTCTGGCAAGGAGAACCGTTTTGAGTTGCAACATGTATCTTGACCCAGCTCTTCAGAGAGCTTCTCCTACCCTAATACCCCCCTCTACTGCACTTTCTCTTTCTGGATCTCCCTCTATCTCGCCACTAACAGAGTCTGAATGGTGATGTCCTGTATCTTATTGTGAGCTTTGAGGTTAACTGTAATGTTGTATTTTTTATACTTATTTTATTATCAACCTTTTTGTTAATATTATATTGCTTCTGTGTTTTGAACCACCGACATTTAGCTACAAGTTATGATTTGATATAATGAAAAATTTAGCTAAGCGACTGAAATATTCTTTCATGGAAAGGTATGATATACACATATGAACTTTGTCAGCGTCAGAATGAGTCCTGCTAAATTTGTTGGTTTCATTGCACTCACCTCATCTGCTGCTGAGGCAATTTTCACAGACCAAAAGCGGTTGAAGCGACTCTTAAACATTCCCCCTACCCATTGTATTTTTTCAATTATTTATTTTTTGTGTTTCACTTGACTTGCTGGTACCATGAGGTATGTGGAAGTACAAGTAGAGTTTCCTCTTTCTTCAATATTCTGAACAATCCAAGAGTTTCAGTAAGGGCATAGAGACCTGCAAAATGCTACAGCCATCATGCTCAACCACCACTTTTGAAATATCTTTTTTTGAGTTCAATCCCTGACTTTTACTCCCTCAATAAAACATGCAGTCATGGCCAATAAAGTCAGTCTTTGCCAAATCTAAATGTGAAATCTTTCAAAGTGCCATGGTGTTTCAACCTATATGGTTGCTTCATTTGATGAGCTTACTTCTGTTTAAGGGGCGTTTGAAAGAATACTTGAAAAGACTTTTGTGGAATGTGCCATTTTCTCAGTCTGTTCCTAATATATGCACAAAGCCACCTCAACTCTCCGACCCTTTGGGGTTTGGATCAGTTCTGTTTGTGCTTTCAAACAAACCATTTCTATGTTGGCACAGAGAAGCTACCAGCTGCAGTCGATCATGGTTACTAATGAGGAGTTAACAGACCTTGTCAAGTAAAGACGTTTTGGAGCTTTCTGTTCCAGATAAACAACTGTCTCAAGTGTTGCTGTTTTTTGGTAATTTCCATCTCTATATAGGTGTCCACAGTCACAGATAAATAAAGGAATGCACAAAAAGAAATTAATTAGTATTGAATTTTTTTTTCATTCTTTCTGTTTTGTTTTCCTTAAAGAGTGTTGTAGAAAAACTTAAGCGAATTATTGCAGTAAACCTGCATCTGGACTTTTGCATGTATTATGCCTTTATTAAGAGGTGTATCAATTTTGTGACATCAACTAAATTCTTTTGAATAAACTCAACTGAAACTGCCCACCACCCCCTCTCAATGGCTTGACACTCACAGGGGCTTTTTATCCTATCAAAATGATCATATCATTACTCATTTCTAAATATTTTTCTGCTGACAGAGGTAATTTCTTATATGTAGATAGTTCAGTTTTACAAACTGTTCCCTTGAATGCAGGTGATCATACATCACTGGATGACAATGTCTGCGTGAACACTGAAGCCGTCATCTGGAGCAGGTCTGGATAGGTCCCACGTCTTTGGATGACAGTCCTGTCTGTGAGCCAACGTTGGCCAGCTGAGATGGGGGTTGTGGTGGAGTGGGGATTAGGGAGGTGTCAGGCTGTTACAAGGGCAGGAAGGACAGCCAAGTGTCAGCAAGTGAGTCTTGCTCTTTCTAATTTATCCTCTCATCTTGTCTCAACATGACTCCATATTCCTTCAGAATTTTTCATGAAACAACCGGGAGTCCTCAGAATGGTAACCTGTACAGACTGTACCCTGCCTCTCATCTGATGAGAGCTGGTTTAGACTCCAGCCCCTCTCTGACCTTGACTTGGAATGGGAAGGTATAGAACATAATTGGATGGATGGAATAGAGTGCTTATGTTTAAAGAAAAAGCATTTCCAACATTATGTTTTTACTGCAGAAGCTGTAGTGTTGGGCCGAAATGAAAAGAAACTGCATCGTAATCAGTTATTTTGTTCTTTTTGTGTGTGCACAGTTGACAGAATGAAGGAAACCCACACACACAAACAACTTTAAAATGCACACACATATTAGAAACAGTTCAAGTTTTTTGCCTTTAAGTGTGTGTATAAGCATTCCATGTTTGAACATTATCTGTTTTCTAAGAAAGAAACAAAAAAGGCAAGAGATTCCTCTAAATGACAATAAAAGTGATTAAAAAAGACAGGGGTGGTACAGAGGCACAGTGGAGCAGCTGCCATCCTCCCAAAAATCTGTAATTACTTTTCCCTTCATCTTTCCCTCTCTCACACTCTCCTATAGTCTGATTACTTACCAATGAGAAAATCTAATTGACACAGCAAATTGGCAAACACACTCTGAGAAGTTCAGCACTAAGCCAGTCGATCCTGACTAGATAATTGGGAGAAATATAGCTTTGCACCTTCCCAGGTCTTTGTGGGAGGGTTTAGAAAGGGATGTGGTATCTGTCTTTTCAGGCTGGTGATTAGAATCAAATAAAGTCTGTAATTACAGATTGGAACACCACTGAGAGGGCCAAAGACCGAGAAAGAAGCAGGGTGGGGAGTCATTTGTGGAGACTTTCTTCACTTTTTTAAGGTGAACACAAGGTTTATACAGGAGGTACTTTGTGAGGTGTTTTTTTTTGTTTTGCTTTGTGTGCCAGTGTATGCTCTTTCTTCACCCTCACTTATCCTCGCAAAGGTGCTGTTTGCTGTGAGAAGTGGTTTTAGATACCACAGATACCACAAAGTGCCATTTAAACTCTGGCACTACCTCTGGTAGACCACAATTTACATACGTAATTACCTTCGATTGGACTTTTGTTTAAGTCAAATTCAAAATGTAAAAATGAACCTTTTAAAATGTTTAGAATTTGAGAATTAATATTCTGTTTAGTCCTAAATACAAGTCTTCTTACTCTTTGATCAAGCATTCCTTTTCTCATCAGGGCAAGGTATTTAACTCAGATTGAGGAAGAACAACGATCCCCAGATTTAGCTGTCTGTCCTGCCTTATCCAAATATAAGGCACATAGTGTTCAATAAAAAACAATCACTGGGGCATCGGCTTCTCTTTTCACATATTACTTTATTCATGATGGGCTTTACAACAGTTAAGTTCTGCTTTTTAATTTTTTGTGAAGCCATTTGAATTTTCTGGTACACGAAATGTGTTCTACAAATAAACTTGCCTTGCCTTTTTTCTTAACCACTATACTGCATCCTTAGTCTTGAGTGCTGCACTGCTCAAGTGCTGTAAGACAGTAGCTGCAAATTGAATAGCCTCCGGCAGTTTTATAGCCCTAACACTGACTTTGTAGACTGTGTGAGAGAACTTGTCAATTAATTGTTTGATGAGAAAGCAGTGTGCGAGCCAAGATTGGTTTATAGATGTTTCACTTTGGGAAATAAATGTTGTGCCGATTACGCGTGATAATTCATGAAAATGGAGATCACTAAGTCATTAAATCAACAAAGTAATTTGTTAAGTCAGCTAATGCTAATCTAATCAAATTCATGAAGACTGTAACTCCATGTAGTAGAAAAGCTCTATCCATTGTGTTTAGTGAAAGAGGTGTCTTTTGTTAATTTGAAGTTCAGAACATCATGCAAAATAGTTTTATTACCAAACGACAGTTTGCTACATAAAGATCTTCACCATTCCCACGAGAATAGTTCCCGCAAGGAACACAAAACAGGGAAATATTAATACTTTCCTTTAAAAATCAAATCTTCTGTTGATGTTATTTATATGTTTTATATGCTTTTGCTCTTCAAGGTAGCATACACAAAATAGGCCAAGTAAGGCTGAACTCCCACCTCCCACAGAAGGTATAGTTAGAAGTTACCATTGATTCGATCATTGGAGCAAAGGAATATGGAGAGAGCTGCCAAAACAACTAAATAATGCTCCACTTTAAAAACACTTTCAGTTTACGCAAAAAAAAAGCAGATTCCACAGCTACTGAATGAAGAATGAACATGAACTGGATACATCTGCTTATTTTGAAACCTACACGTGGTAAACAAAAGTTTAGCAGACCTACAGAATCATGACCTTGATTTGTATGTATGTTGTCATTTTCAGACTACTGGGCACACCTGACACAGAAAGAATTTTTTTCAATATTCCGTGACAAACACAAATATGTACCGTGAATGCTTTTTTCCGACCTGTTAGGTAATTTCATTGGTCTGAAGTGACGAAGCTAAATGTTTTGGCGGCGTGAAGCCTGTAAGCCCGTAAAAATCCTAAAAATCAACCATGAATCATTGTTTAAATTGCAGTGTTCAAAGCGTGTGCAAAAGGTAGCAGCTCACAGACCGGAAATTATGGTAATACAGATACCATGCTGCACCATGGCAACACGAAAGGTCCTCCTGGAGCATGTGACCTCTGCTTGCTCCCTCTTTCTTACTTTCTGCACATTGGAGCTTAAAGCGTGGGTCACCCTGGTCAATGCAGAGCTACATTGCCCTCCCTCTACTCTTTCCAACACGGAAGAGACATGGCAGCCAGGCTCTTTGAAGCAACATGCCTAGCAGTGACCCCGCCAGCAGAGACAGGGCAAGGGACAGAGCAGAGGAAATGATGAAAAAGAAGAGAGGGAATATGTGTGATGCAGACATGGGAGGAGAGGGAGAGTCGGAGAGCTTAACTGTGAGAAAAAGAGAAAGCTGGGCAGAGGGGACCAAAAGTGAAAATGAGATGGAAATGGAACAAGATGACTGCAGAAGGAAAAGGCATAAAGAAATGTGACAGATAGAAAGGTGTGACAGCTAGAGACTAAATCTAGAGAGACAAAGAACCAAAAATGGAGAGGAAGAGCTGG
>JABUIW010000047.1:3644234-3702820 GCA_013363375.1 Menidia beryllina | reverse complement strand
GATAGATAGATAGATAGATAGATAGATAGATAGATAGATAGATAGATGGATGGATATTTGGCCCTGCAGCAGATGTGTTTCCTGCCTGTGCCTGCATTTGTCAGTTGTTCTTGGCAGAGGTGTCTCATTACGCTGTAAAGGCTTGTTCTTCCATCTCCCATACAGCACCTGAGGAGTGGATTTAGTTACTGACTAATGGCTCTCACCCATCCTGGTTCTCCACTGGGAACAACATGACCCAGCTCTGCAGTGCAGTCTTGAAGTCACAGCAGCCATCCACGACCGGATTGTCACTGGTGAGAAGTGTCAGATGTATTTGCCTTTGTCTGTTGAATACTGTTAGTGGTTTAGTATTGTTTTGAACTTGTTTTGGATGTGTGTATCAAGTCATACATATCCATGTTTTCTGTCAAATACCAGATCAAATGATAAATCTGTTTTTTTTTCCCCCTGCTTATATTAGAAATCAAAACAACATATTTACACTGTTTGGCCCGCATGTAGCATCATTTAGGAATACATCAGTGCAGACTTTTTAAACAAGGGAAGCCCGAGCCGTTAAAACGTGTCAGTCATCACCAGATATCAGATTACTGATGTTTACATACAGCACTTGACAGAGCTGAGTCACAGTGATACATATATATCATTTTAATTGCCAACACTGGCATATTAAAGCAATCCATTGAAAAGATTTGGTGAAAGCATCACAATACTATTATTAGTATTGTTTAAATGATCAAATCTAAGCGATAGTGAAACATCTGTTTGGTAGAAAGCCTTACCAATAGAAGGATTTGCCTGTATGAACTCAGAGATAATAACTCTCTGTTAAAAACGTTCCGAATTTGTCTCTTACAGCTAACCCATTTAAGATGCAGTAAAAAAGTCCTCAGTAAAATGTTGCTGTGCTAGTTGGGTCGACGCTTATTAGCTGTGTCAGAGACCATTTTACATTAAAGGCATGTAGTTAAACTTCCTCTTCATTGAACCATCTTCTGTTACTCAATATGTAATTTGCAATGCAAAGCTTGAGGAAGAACATGTAGTGCTTGCATGCATGCATAACGCTACTTTAAAACCCCTAACAGTTGGCTGTGGACCAGCATTTAAACCTCTATCTTCAGTTATTAAATCCGCACAGCCCGTACAAGAGTATTGAACACTGCCAGAAACACAATTCAACAGCAAGTTCTTCCACCTACAATTTTGATCAATATGTCTCATAAATGGTAAAATATGCAAATACGAATAAGAACACATTTGGTTATCCATTTCTAAATGTGGGAATAGAAGCTGAAGACTTGTTGAAATATAGTTCGCTCATTTTAACAACCAAAGAAAAAATCTAATGTGCACAGCAAAAACTATGGATATTTGCGCACGGTTAACAAGAATCATGGATTGTTCAGTCTTTTTTCAAAACTAGTAGTGAATCTTTCAGGTCTTGATACTGCCTTTTTTTGTTTTGCTTTTTGTTTTAATTTGTTTTAAGGGGGCTTTTCACAGATTTTCTTTAGTGTTGATTTTAGGAAACTGTGAAGAGTATGATGAAACCTTTAGCCTCCAACCTTCAGCTTTGATCGTTTGCCCGTGAAACTTTTTGGCTTTGATTGTATTTTTTTCTTTGCTCTTTAGTTAAATTCTTCCCTAGGCAAAACCAGCATGACTGATCTAGCAAGACAGTTGGACAGGATTTGTTTTAATGTATTTCTTCTTACAACTCCACACATATCAACATTTATTTTATATAATAACACCTGAATAAGTTTAGATAGTCAGCAAACTAGTGTAATGCTGCATTTAGAATAATGACAAAATTTTAAGGAACATCCTGGGAACTGGAATCGCACTCGAAAAGACTATACAGTGAAGACTTAGTGCATTTTCTTCCTTTTGTGTAGATTAGTTTTCAATATCTTTATTTTATTTTAGCCTAGACATAAAATATACCTCATTTGCCTTTGAAAAAAATAATACTGCAGGCTAATACATTATTTTTGCAAGGATCATTTTATGCTCATTCTTACGCTTTGCATGCAGTGGTGTATATTTTTCATACACTATCTGGTTATATATGTCTGAATCAGAATTCTATTGAAGAAAGTCATAAACCTGGCTGAAGATTGTGATCTCTGCTTGCATGTTTACATCATGTGCCCAGCTTGTTAATTTAATATGTATGTCAAACTCCTCTTATTTCAAAATTAAATTTGAAACTCTTTAATTAAGGTTTCTGACTTGGAATGGCAACTCTGTTTTTCAGCTTATCACAATTTCTTGATTTTAACGTACAGAAAGGAAGATAACATTTAAGGATACATTTAGAGATGATAATTCAAATGTAAGGGCACTGTTACTCATCTTTGTTCCTCATTAAACAAATGCTGCGGTTTCTTTCAGCTGCTAATGGAAACTCATTCCATTATCTGTCTTATTCTGATGTGCATTCACAACTCACCCAAAAGGGATAACAAGAACAGCGATCCCTGAATCAAGTGGTAAGACTTGATGTTTCATGTTGGGATGAGTAATCAGTACCCTTGGGTAGGACTTATAGCTTGGTATCATCTGGCAGTAAAGCTCTTTGAAATTAAATGGAATCCCTGTGCATACAATCAGAATAAATAACTAATACAGCCCAAGTAAGACAGAGAAGGGTCTTTCTGTCCCTTATCTTGATCTCTGGTTCCCTTACTTTTTCTTGGCTGCGTACATATATTGACTATTTCCCACACATGGCCAATTACACTGTTTTTGTGTAAATTTAAGTAGATTTTTATCAGCCAAGTGAGTGCCATGACAAACTGGGTTTGTCTGATGAGTAAGCATTTTCTCAGCAGAATGTGGGGGCAATCATAGAAAGGAATCGCTGACTCACTGGTGTCTTTTTGTGTACTTGAATGAATATGTGTGTGCGTGTGAGCACATGTTGTGAGTAGTTTTCCAAAGATTAGGGTTTAGGGCTCTGTTTAGTACACAAGCATTCAGCACTGCTTATGAGCAGGTGTGAGTGAACCAGATGCAGCTTTACCTTTATGAAATGCATTGAAAGAATTAAACAAACATCTTGGTTAAAAAAATTCACAGCTGAAAATTACAAGTTCTTGGTCTTTTCCCATATCCCTATCTCCTTAATTTTTCTCCATAAAAAAAGTACTTTACAATGATTTTGTTAAAGTTGTATTTCTGCATAAGTCATAGCGGAGGAATTCTAGCTCTTTTTAACAATGGATGTCATGTGAAGGTCAGGGGTGGCTTGTTGTAAAAAAGATTGGCTTTTAATTAAAGCCGTTTTTTTTCTTTACAAGGCAGTCCAGGAAGGGGTTGATGCCAACGAAAAACAGGATTAATTGTTAAGATGGTAAAACATGCACAGAAACAGCCCCCAGTCTTGGCTAGATTAATTCACAAAGAATACATGGTTTGGATTCACACATGGCCTACAATGAAGACTTCATCTTACACTAATGTGAAGCATAAAGACTGATTCAAACGTGACAATTTGTTGTCATAATGATGAAGCCACAAAGACTCCATCAAAAGGGTAAATACCAAGATGCAGGGTTGGACCACACAGTGGCTGAGCTCCAGGTTACCCGGGGGCAGTTTCAGGCCAGGAAACGTTCTTTGCAAATGTCAATGTACATAAACTGAAAATGTTATAGACGTAGAATATTGGAATTGCAATAAAAACATATCTGTAATTGCAAACCTACAATTTGAAATATTGAAGAACTGTGTGTATGTGTGGGGCTGCAACATGAAAGACACTTCTATTCCATAGTGATTTACACTGTATGTTCTCCACAAGACGTAGAGTTCCTAAGCCTCACATGAAATGTAATTTGATTAAATTGGATAAGACACATCCACAGCAGTGTTGTCTCTGTCCATCTGCCAGGATTCCTGAGCTGTGCTTTGTGTCAGGCAGACAGGACGCCAGCTCTCAAGGATATTGATGCGGAGACACATCAGGCAAAAATGGAAGATGTGTAATCCATGTCAGGGCTGTGAGAGAACATTATGCCTTTTTTAATCAAGGCAGCAGTGTCTTGATCTATCGTCACTGATTGTGTGTGTCCATGAATGATGATAAAGGCACATTCATTTAAACCTCAGAGAAGAACAAGTACATTTGAATCTCCAATGTGTTGTTGCCAATTTGGCAGAGTTAATAGTACATAGTTCTGAGTTTATTGCCATCAAGCCAACAATAAGCCAGTGAAAATTAAGCAGGCTGAATCTGAAGAAATATCCTATAATAATGCCGGGCAAGGGCACGCACAAAAAGGAGCACGTGTATTCAAAGCCAGTGAGTTTTAAATGAAATCTAGTCATCACTCCACTGAATTTAGGTAATAGAAAGATATGGTGGAAAGGAGATTAAGAGAAGGGAAAGAAGAACAAGAAATGTGAGGTAAAGAGTAACCCCCTCAAGGGATTAGCACTCTACAGTATGCCTGGGATAAGTGCTCACTGACAGGTAAACAGTGGTGGGAAGTAACGAAGTACAAGTACTTTGTTACTGTACTTAAGTACAATTTCTGTGTATCTGTACTTTACTTAAGTAGATTTAATAATGGATACTTTCTACTTTTACTCCACTACTAGTAAGTATCTGTACTTTCTACTTCACTACATTTCTATACAGCGTTTCGTTACTCGTTACATCCAAGACGCATTTCGCTTTTTTGATTTGTTCGTTAGTTTTGATTTGTTCGTTAGTTTGAAAGTATCCAATGGCGAGAGCAGAATCAGTCCGCTGAACCAATCCAAAGCGGGAAATAACCATTAGGCCCTCCCTCAAGAAGAGCAGCACAGTAAGCAGGACCTACAGAATCATTAACTCCCAGAATGGAATCCAAGGATAGTCATCCTCCAGAAGACCTGCCCCACCCATGGCCTTTGCAAAAAGTTAAGTTCATGTTTTGTTAGGACGAAAGACTAGATGTTTCCAAATCGCTTGATGTTTGTTAGGTCAGTTTAAAGTCCCTTTTTTCAGGGAAACAATTTTCTTTTGAACGTGTTTATTTTGAATTACATAAAACATTTCAAAGGTATAATAATTTCTCTCATTTTGCCTAGTTACATGTAACCCTGCAGGTCATCCCTGGAATTCTGATGCATAGAATAAAATATCTAAATCTAAACTGTCACAGGGGGTACACACAATAAAAACATGCTTTATCTGCAGCATTGCTCATTAAAATGGTACATTACTGATTTATTAAAACTAAATACGATAGGTACACTTAATGACATTATATAAGCCGTTAGGTATTATGGTTGGCAAGTACTTTTACTTTTGATACTTAAGTAGTTTTAAAAGCTTGTACTTTCTTACTTTTACTTAAGTAAAATAATAATGTGGTACTTTTACTTTTACTTGAGTAAATTATTGTCTGTGTATTTGTACTTTTACTTAAGTACATTGTATGAGTACTTTCTCCACCACTGCAGGTAAACAGGTTAATGTCGTGCCACAATGGTTTCGCTCATGGAATGAGGTATATAGGGTATCAGCTGTACTGTCTTTAGGATTTGACAGATCTGACCGGGGCCACATTTTGAAGCTCTATGATTGAGGAAAGTTTTCAGTATATGGTGGGCAATCCCGAAACCAAAGTTATTTTGCTAAGGAAAGCCATGATGCAAAGTGCATGAATGAGCGTGGTGAGCAAAGACTTGCCTGTCTGAGCTTATACATCACTTTGTATATAAATTGGAACATTGGTTCAGGATTTGCATCTCATTTAAATTCAGAACAATTTCTACCATTGGTTGAAATGGAGTTAGACAAAATAACATGAGCTAAAATCACAATATAGCCTGACCTTTTTCACTTTCATGAAGAACTCCTTGAATAACTGTCAAAAAGTTTTTTTTTTTAATTGAGGACCTGGTTTTGAAAAAACTCTCTAGACTTCTGACCAGTTGGATTGACAATTGAGATTCTGTCTCATGTTGCGGAAAAAATGCAAATGTGTCTTTCAAGTACAACTTGCACATGATACCATTCAGGAAGTACAATATCTTAAAGGAAATACAGTAATAATTCAATGGTTTTAATGAGACATAAATGCAAAATTTAAACTGAAATAGTATTTCTGGGTAGTTTTAATAAACTGCTAAAAAAATCCTTTATTCCTTTCCACATCTCTCTTTGTAAATCATCACATCCTTTACATGATATGTATGACTGCTGAAATGATGGGTGAGATTTTTCTGGTTCTGATAAAATCATTTTATTAGCTTATTGTAAGTTGTTCAAACAATCTACTGTCTTCCTGACCATAAAGGGATTAGAGGAGCTTATGCATTTACCATTTTAACCTTCACAATGGATTGATATCCTGTGTTTTTAAATGTCTACATTACAGAGGTATTTTGTGTGTATAAAACTACCGATAGTAAAACAGGCCTATAGATGTAAAGACATAGATGTAAAACTACTTTTCAATGCAGTTGTTAACCAGCTGAAGTTTAAATCTGAATTGTGCAGAAAAGTTTTCTTGTATAGCCTGACTGACAGATCTCACAGCAGCTCAAATGAAAGACATGGCAAACAGTCTCTCAGAGCAGTTCTTTTTCCAATTTGGAATCCAAAGTACACACAGCATATATTACAGTTGTCAGTCACATTCCAGCTGTTGCCTAAGTTACCAAAACTGTAAAACTTATATTGTCAGAGAAAATCATTTCTAGCTTTAAAGGATTCAGGTGACATATATCAATGCCAGCAGGAGAGAACAGAAGCTTTTTATTAGTGTATACTTTAATAATACCCATCTTTGGCAAAGATTTGCAAAAGTGCCTGGTGAATAATGAGCTGGTAAAGGAGATCTTGTCCTTTGTGACGTCTGTATTGCCACAGCTATGCAAAGATTAGTTCAGTGTCCAATGATCATGGTCTCTCTAAGTCAACAAACAACTTGCTATACTGGTATACACTAAACCTTCACTCGTTATAAAACTCATCCAGTTTCCTCCTTTTTGGAAGACAACAGATTAGAACAATTTTCTAAATAGTTGGCCACTTTTGTGGTTAGTCTGAGGCTACTCTATTGTTCTGACCAATTGATGACCTTCCAGTTTACCGCTACAGTTCAGTAAATCATGTCTCTCTTTTAATATGTTTGAGACTGACTAACAGATGTATTATGTATCCGAGCAGATCCAATCAGCCCTGCATTTTAGCCATCATTCATTCCAAGGCTTACAAAAATATGTTTCTACGTGGTATTTAACAGAGATGAAATGTGACACCTTTAAGTCATTTCTGTCTTGCCGGCCCCCAGGAGATCCCTCTTTATCTGTCCTGCTGGAGAATCGAAGCTGTCAGGTGAGAACCATCAAAGGTCAGGATGATAAATATCCTTACCACCCACCTTAAAGAAAAATAAACAGCCGTGTCACTTGTGCTCATTCTCCTCTCTACCGTGAAGTTGATCAATAGCCAGTTGTGCGTGATTAGTACAGCTTAAAATATTGTTCATTTTATATCTTGACATAAGACCTGAATCAGTCTGCCATCATATAAAGAATTCTGACACATGCTAACAATGCACGTCTCCGGGGGGTTTAATGGTGGCTGAAGGTCAGGGGGACATCACTGTGGTCTTGGATTAACTGTTCTCCGGAGGTTTTCCGTCTTTGTATAACAGAGAAAATACTTTGTGGTTTGACCTTCATAAAGTTGATTTCTGTCCACAGGGATCCTGCAGCATCATTTCACAGCTGTGGTCACAGCCTTTGTATCTGAGGTTTAGAAAATTACCTAAAAATTGAGATAAATTCACCCCGTTTTTAATGGCAATTTCAAATTTGCCCAGAGAAATCTCTCTACAATGGTGTAATAAATTGTGCATTGTGTTTATGCATAAACATTCTCAGAACAATTTGGTGATTGTATCGCTAGAAAAATATGAGCTGGAAATTGCAGAGGGACATTCTTTGTTCTGAGCCAGAATGCTGGTAGGAAGCATTTTGATGGAGCCAAACAGCGTGACTCACCAGACGATCTGCGGTGGATCAGTTGTTCTTAAAAGATCAACTGATTGTTTCACATGAAAGTTTTTGGGCAAGTTTTGACAGTAAAACTTCATCTCCTCTTCTTCTATGGTGTAATTATAACGGAGACAGAGATGAATGCAGCTTTTTTAATTCCATTAAGGATTTAAAAGAATCTTTCTAAAGTGTATCATGATGCCTTAAAGCCACAATGTTCTTTTATCAAGTTCAAAGAAAATCTCAACATATAAGGTGTCACAAAAATTTGACATCCTGTGTGTTTTCCCCTCCCTTTCAAGAGAAATGGGGTATTTAGTTTTAAATTAAAAATTAATTGTTTTGATTTACATATTATAAAAAAGAACGGCCCATCCATTCATTATTTTTGTAGTCTTTCATGTATTTTTGACAATAGATTATGGAACACAAAAGTTGTACTTTGTCCATTTCACTCCTTTTGAGGTTTCACAGAAAGTTGTACATTGACAATGATGAATTGTCTGTGGTCCACAACAGGCTGCAGTAGCAGCATGTTTCATATGTGCTGTATTATTAAGCCACTCTGGCTCCAGACTCATAATTTCACTTTCTATCTTCTTATTTATTTCTGGTAACCAATTTTCTTCTGTCTGTGTGGTTTTTGAGACCATTTTATTTATTTATTTAAATGAATATGGCCAACAAACGAGTCCAAAAAAATATCCTGGAAATGTAAAAGTTTTGTCCACAGTGCTGACTGTTACATTGAAAAACTGAACTTTGATTATTTATTTAAGTTCCCACCTCCAGCAGCATCCAGACTACGGGTGCTTTTTCCCTCCCTTCATCTGGAACTCCCACAATGACGCATCTTATTCCCAGTTTAGCCACCAAAACCCTTTTACTCCACAATGTTATGTTCTGCAATGCATTCTTAATAAATAACTCTTCACCCCTAATTCATATCTCCTCATTAAACGGGCTTACTCTGATATTTCACAGGGATGCAGATAAGCTCTGAGGACTTGAGGTAGCAGTACTCCACGTATTACCTCTCCAAGGTCAGATCAGTCATCTTTCCTGGCTTCCTGTCCACTCTCTACCCCAAAGCTACTAAAAAGATGATCTCACCTGGAAGTTAAAAGAAAAAAGATGAGGTCATTAATTATCATAGTGCATGAGTGATCTTTATCGCGATAAAAATCTGAAGCTGGATCTCCTTGAAAAGATACCATAACATCTAATTCAATACAGAAAGGTATTCCATTTGTAACAGAATTTAATTTGTCAGGCAACAGAATCGGCAGTGCCCCAAAAGTATTTTGTTATCTGGGTGATATATAAGGGCTTGGTTAGTTTGGCCGAGATGTAGGGTTGAGATGTGCCAGTGGGTTGTCTGATGGTGCATGCAATAAACATCTGTGCATGTGTCAGTGGAATTGGCTGTTGGAGGTGGGAATCAGATTCAATATTCCACAGACTGGTTGTGTTGAGTGCCTGCATAATGTTTGCTTTTGGGTGAATGACAAACTGGAGCATCTAACAGCAGACAGCAGCATATGCAGCATTTGCTCCTGACAGACATGTGCGATAACAGCTTGTATGATGGGAAAAGACATGAGGTAGGGTTGCCATTAGCCTCTTTACGATCTGTAATGCCATTTGGTATTTACACTGGCAAAAAAAAAGAAAAATCTTTAGAGGAGAATGGCAAATGTATTTAATCTGGATGCACTGGTTTTCTTCTCCAAACTTTGTAATTAATGTAGCCATTCAAAAACAACAATGTAGAATAGTTGTGAGAATAACAGAGGGTCATATCTTATTCCAGCTATAAATGACAGCATGAATGGCTCAGTGGCCCAGTCATTGGTGCACAATCCACAAGTCCTTAACGGATGGCAAATTCATAAAACAAAATCTGACTAATCTTTACCATTATAATGGTCGAAGACAAACAAGATTGATTTATCTGTATCTTATGCTGCAGTATTTGATTTATGCCATCTTTGTTGGCCATTCTTCCTCTTTTCCAATTTTTACTTTTTTTCCTGAACTGAAAATCTTCTTTTAAATAGTATAACGCTTTTCAGCAGGTATGGTTTCATCGTTTTTTTGTTTTTTTTTAACTCTTCTTAAATAAAATATTCAGGGTTTAAAATAGCAAAGTATAAGAATCCTAACAGCATTCATAAAGCTGGAAAAATCAAACTGCACATCAGCATCAACACGTATGAGCACGAAACATGAAATCGACCAAAGAGTTTAGTGCATACAAAATACTATTGAATGTCTTATTCATGAGTGAACAGCCACATGAGCCTATTATGGTTTCCTGTTTCTATATCCAGTAAGTTGACTTTTGCTCTTTATGGAGGAGTGTCATCAAAGTCCTTCTACTAGCATCTTGTTTGTGATGCCTCTCAGGCACCAGCTGTTCCCTGGGGCCCTGGTAGGTTGACAGCCCCACAGACTTCGTCACAATTCCAGTACAATTAACGAGACCTCATCTCTCAGCTGTTACCTCCTGCCTCTGTCTCACACACAAACTGGCACAGTGTCAGGAATACACCAGAATTCCTAGACAATTCTGAGGAGGGCTCCACGCTTTTATTCGACAGGAAGAATGACAACAACACTGGAGCACGTGTTTATAGCTCAGGCCCTGCTCTGCATTTCTTGCAGAGACAATTTTTCCCCCTATTGCTGTCTGATCTTGGCAAATCTGGATTCACCAGCTCCCCTTTGCTCATGTTGTTCAGTCACTGAATCCCCAGGCTCCACGCTGATTCTAATGTACCCTGCTTTCAAGAGGAAGAACTTCATACACATCACATACACACCAACACAATTATGGCCCCGCACTAGGATTCCCTTTCATGTTTCATGCGAGCATCTTCTTTCCATTCTCTTAATGACACTGTGCACGTGAACTCGTGTAATTCTTTGCCATGAGCAGTAAAATATTTTAGGAAATTTACTTGCAATTGTACATTCCGTGGTATGATTTCTCAAAAGGTCTGAGGACAGCCGTGGCCTGGAGCAAATACAGCTGTGACCTATTGTTGCCTGTCAAAATCTCACATGTCTGAGCTACTGAGTGAACTGTAGAACATCCGCTCAAAATTAACCAGGGCTGGTAACGAAAAAACAATTTTTCTAATTTACCTGCTAACTACGTGTTTTGAAAATACCCCCTCGGGCAACTGAAGACTTGATGAAAAATACCACTGAAAGGGTCAAAAGTAATAAGCAAGTTCGGATGTGATGCTTGTATAAATCTAAGAATAAGTTCGAACTTTAACTTTGTTGCTGCTCTGACCAGAAGATTCGAGGTGGCGCTTGCTGAGAGATAAAGGTCGCAGGTCTCCCACTGCCTCAGAGCTGTGTAGGTGGCTAAATGCTGATTCACAGCAAATCATTGTTACTTTCATCCAGAGCACAGTGATGCAAGAGCTTACGGTATTAGACTGACGATCTAACTGCATTGATCTGCATTTTGTGCTGAATTAGCTAAAACTGAGTAAAAGTGTTTTGAGGGGATCAACTAATTTGATCTCTTTTTTTTTACAGTGAGGGGAGACAAAAGAACAGATTGTGGGAGTCTGCTGTTATCCATCACAGATATATATGACACTGCAGGGGTCCAGATAATGTGTTTGTACCATATCTTTTTTTAAAGCATCAGCGTTATATAATGGCACAAGTTCCCCTGGGTTCAGTTTTAAACGCTGCATAGGCGGAAATCTTTTAAAACATAAAAAATTAGGGGTACAATCAGGTGTATGCTCCATACATTGCCTTATCAGCACAGCTAGTGCAAAATCAGCATACTTGTTGGCGCTGTCAAAATATCTGTATTAATATGTAATAACAAAGGGTAAAATCACACTAACACATTAAATAAAGTCAGGACATCTTGCAAATATCTAAATAACTGGTCCAACATTTATCAAGAGCATCGATGGGCTGGAACATGTATTTGTGTCCTATTTATTCTATTGCCTTTATTAGGACTTCCATTCAATTGTTTTGTTTTCTTTTTACCATATTCTCAGAAATTATCCAGATGTCTGGTCTTTTACTACATGCAGCTGTTAACCTTGCTTCCTTCTGCCTGAAAATTCTTTGGAGATCTATAACAGTTTAGTCAAGCTATACAACTTTAATAGCAATTAATACTTGTTTTCAAAGCAATTTTAACAACATTTCCTGATACAATTAACAGTAAAACCATTTCTATTTGTCTCTGTTAATTCATTGTAACGAAAGCCATGCACGTTAATCTGACATTTAACACTGTTTTGTGGAAATCGAAGCACACTTACTCCAACTTGAATAAGACATCATTGCTGAAAAAATTTAATGTAACCTCATTTGTCTCTAACATCTGATGTGAATATATGAAATGGATTTTACTGAAAACCTGGAGATACTTTGCATTGGTTTGCAGCTCTGACAGCATGCAGTCCAAAACAACCAAAAATAATCACCTTCAAAGAATATGTGGCCACTACTGATCATAGCAATCTCTCTATTTCACATTCAGATTGTTTTCCTGCTCTGACCAAATCATTTTGTTTTCTAAACCAGTCAAAATGATGTAATAATGTAAACCAAAACAGGAAGCCATAGTACATTGTATTTTCATGTAACAAAAGCCAGGGGGCTATTGGCCTCATTGAGGATGATGACTGGATGTATTGTCATTCTTCATTCCTTTAAATTACACTCTCTGAAGGATATGAGCGTATACAGAACTTTATTTGAGTGCTTGGGTTGGTTAAACTTGAAATATATTCATTTGAAAGGGATCCTTTTCTCTACGACACAAATATTTGTCAAATTGACCCAAATGGTTGCCTAGGGTAGCCTGGAATAAACAAAATAACCTTCGCTCATAGTTCAGATTTGGTACTGAATAATTTGATAGCTGGCTTCCTCACTAAATAAGGCTGATCAAATATCTGAATTATAAATTTTTCCTTGTGCTTCCGACTTGCTCTTCATAATAACATCATCTAACAACCATACCCTGGGTTGGTCCTGAGCACACATATTCCCATGATAACAGATACTCTCTGCACCTGTTTTAGCTGCTTATTTTATCCGATGTAGATGTATGCAGGCCAGCAACAAAATTGATGTTAAATGTGACTGATATGTCCACATTAGAGTGAGAAATGATTTTGTGGATAAAGAAAGGAATGTTTTTATGTATCATTAAACTTTTTTTTTAAAAAGCAAATCAACTTTCCCATCACATAAAGAAAGATCTATGCTCTGTTGCCATGGAGTTTATATGAGGAGGAAACTGAGAGGTTTTAACACCTACTGCCACCCAGTAATAATTTCTATTGTGGAGTCATAACTGAGCAGAGAAAGAGATAAATCAGGATTCTGTCACAAACAAACACCTACGTTTTCATCTTTATGTTTATGTCGATTACCATACTTTTTTAACATAACTTTTTCCATTTCTAATTTTAATCAGTTCGCTGTTTCAGATGTGACTCTCTTTGTTTTGCTCTGATTTACGGTTAAACCAACTTGAAGTTTCAAATTCCTCTGGGGTACTGACACATTCTTCATATTTCTCCATTGGAAAATGGGATTTTTTGAAAGAAGTTTTTTGCTGTTACAGTGTGATAATCGTTCTTCGGACCCAAAAACACCCGGAGGCAAACGGTCAGTCAACAGGTTTTATTAACACACAGGAAACTCCTGTAGGCGAGGTCAGGCAGGCGAGGTCGGCAACGTGTGGTCAGTCCAGCAATAATCCAAGGGATAATCCAAAGGAGGGTCCAGGGACGAGCAGGGGTCGAGGCCGGGGAGACAGTCCAGAGGAACAGACGGGAGCGCGGAGTCAGGCAGGCTGGGTCGGGGACACGGGCAGGCAGACAGGCACTGAGTCAGACCAGGCAGAACTTCAGGCGAGGCAAGAGAATCAGACGAGGGGCAGGCAGGCTCGGAAACAGGGTCAATCAGGTCGTAACAGGCAAGCAGGCAGGATAACAATGCTGGAAGTACTCACACGAAAGGTTTTGAGACGTTCTGGCACAGGTGAGTGCGTGAGTAGTGTTTAAGTACTGACCAGGACAGGTGCGACCAATGTCGCTGATTGCAGGCAGAGGGAGTGGGAGTCGGTGGGCGGAGCCAGAACGTCACATACAGAAGTCGCACTAAGAAAATGCTATAATGTTATCCTATGTGCAGCTGTTGATAATGGTCAGAACCTTTCTGGCCATTAATGATGAGAGGTATTTTCTGATATGTATTTTATTTTATGTGTAGTAATCTTATCCCGAAAAGATGTGTTGGAGCAGTAACCAAAGCCCAAATGAAGAATTATTTGACCCAAAAATAGATTTCCACCTTGAACTAATTTCAAGTTTAACCTCAATAACTTCCAGATGGCAGAAAGTTTTATAGCCAGATTCCACACATTGCAACACCCCCTCTATCATCCACCTCTGGACTAACACAACACTTTTTTCAATACCAGTGTTTGACAAGCTGAGTGTCATCTCTTACATTAGTTCATCAAAGGGGTTATAAAAAGTTGAAGATGTGCCCTGAATAACATGATGAATCATTTATGATCCTTGAGAGGTATTATGAATTTAAGCTTGATGAGTGAGTTATGGTTGGGTCCATAAGTTCCCACTTGGGTGGGGATTACATGAATATCCTCTAGTCTTAACAAACTGGCACCAAGCCTGAATGATGCAAGTGAGATGAAAGAGATGGTGTGTGTGTGTGTGTGTGTAACTGTGCAGACTTTGGCGGTCCCCACAAGCTAAGCGGTCATCATCCACAGACTGGGCATCAGCAGCTGGGAAAAATAATTTAAACCGACTTCATCTGATAGAATTCCAAATGAGATAAACTCCATCTTTTCTATAAAACTTTTTTTAAATATAATTTTCTATCCATTTAACAAGTTGTCAAACTGAATCTAATGTCACTTTAGTAGGTGTGGGAAAAGGTCATGTATCTTCTCACGTTACTGTAACCAATGGATTGATTTCACTGAACTTTGATGCAGAGGACGTGAAGGGCAGTTCACTTTTCAGTAGCAATCTTTTGGAGTTGTCCAAAGTAACTCAGTTATTTTTTTCCTCAGGTAAATGAACAGGAACTTGACTGGCTACGAGTGCACAGTTGTTGCCGTCCATTGCCACATTTCCACTAAACAGTTATTACTTTGACTCCTACTCAGTCGGGTTCCATAAGGGCCTAGTAGGGCCGACAACGGACTGCCGGGCGCTGGCAGGCCAGAGGCGTCACATGATCAGATAGCGTCTCTGTCAGGTTGCACGGTCCAGTCGGTTTATAGCTGCAGCATTGTCCTTGATTGCTGTCTCGTGCTTGTGTCGCACATGAATGACATCGGCCCATCTTTCTGCTCAGCTGGATTTTGTTCTGAAGAACCACCTAAACCGTGTAGAGCCGTTCGGGGCTGAGCAGGCACTAATACTATAATTATACTAGCTGCAATGCTTAGTCCATTTACAGTCCCACACATTTACCACCGATGAGAAGTTTTCCGTCTCTGTGTTATCGTGTCACTCCTGCAGTCATTCACTGTACCTTCATGCTTCCCTCTACTATTCAGCACTTTTTTTCTACTCTTCTCTCCTCCTGTTTCTGTACACTGGTGTCTAGGTCAGTGTTGTCCATGCTCGACTGACCTTTATGACCTGTAATCCACACCTATTAAACACGGTGCCTGTGCCATTATGAGGGGAAAATCAGCCTTAATAGCAATGGCACCGGCGCTGCCTGCTTCCTCAATGTCATTTTGCACTTATGGCCCACGCCACATTAACACCCTAATTTACGTGGCCTTGCATCGCTGCCTGTAAAAATATTGTCATCGTTTTCTTATCCTTCCGCTGTCCCTCCGCCGTGTCTGTATTAATGGGCGTGGCTGAGGACTGTCATATCCTCCTTGTTGCTTTGAAGAGAAAAACAGACTAAACCAAGGTAAAACCATTTTATCATGACAAGTTTATCAAGCGGATACATTACACTTTCTTTGTCTGTAACCTAAAGGGATTTATCATGGGGATACATTATGCCACTTGGTTTCTAACCTCATATGGCCCGTGAATGTGAGCCTCAGTGAATCATGTGAGGGTGACAGTGGAAAAGGTCTGATGGAGTGGAGTGGCACACAGAGTTGAAGGTTTCAGATGATTACAAATTCATTAATCTTCTTGTTATTACCCTTTAAGCAGCAGATCAACAAGGACATTAAAATTTGAATATCTGTGCATCATGGTGGTAATGTCTTGTAAGAAGTAAAAAAAGACTTGTAGGGATCACGTTGCTGTCAGGGTTAATACTCACCTTATTAAGCTGATTTTGCCATACAGATGTGACTGATTAAGTGAGTACAATTTCTGTTAGATACTGTTTGGCAGTCATAAACATGTTTGGAATTTCTTTTTAACAAAACATTTTGACCACTTTTGTTTTGTCAGTCAGCATGGCCATTCAGAGCCACTGAAAGTCATTTTTGTCCATGAATTTGTTAGGCCTTAACACATTAACACAGTTTTCAATCATCAGCCACGACAAACCTTCTTTATTTTCTTAAATTTTTTATCATGCATCTATTGGCTTTCATGAAACATAAGCCATTTTTAGTTTGCCAGGCTTACCAGCTCATTTATTTCTAATTTTAAAAAAAAAGATAGTTTACACTTTTAGACTGTACTGTTATATATTCTATATCTCCTAATTCAGCTGTTTTTAATGATCTTGGCACTAGTGCTGGTCTGATCCACCATTTGACACACCTGTGCAGCTCCGCCCCGTTCTCATCAGCCTTCACCAGATCCACCTGACTGTTTGTCTGTTTGTCTGCCTGCCTGATTCTGCCCTCTGATTCTCTGAGTTGGCCTGCCTGTCGGATCTGATTGTGTTGTAACCTGACCTGTTTCTGCCTCCTGATTCTTTGAGCCTGCCTAACTCTTGTCGGACCTGATTGTTGCGCTGTCTGGATCTCTGACCTGTTTCTGTCCCCCCAGATTCTGCTTTGGATTTTCCCTGGATCTCTGATCACTTGGCTCTGGATCTGCTCTCGGATTCTGGTTATTCCCCCTGACCGTCCTGCCTGTTTCTACGACCACGGTTCTGACCCTGTGCCTGTCCTTTGACCACCGATTACCTGCCAGTCCCGTGAGTAAAATCTTTCATGTTGCCCTGATCGGACTCTGGGTCACATTGTGTTTTACCCTCCAACAAGAGCCTTCACTCACCTTCCAAGCCTGTTTCCGGATTGTGAAAAGTGGTTCCTGTCCCAGACGCTGGTGATTCACTCCCAACTTGCAGTAGTTTACGTCTCAATAAACTGTTTTGTTTAGTTTTTTTTCGCCAAATGATCCTGTCTGGCGGAATTCTGGGTCCCCTGTTTCCGCTCTTTACACTGTTATCTTTATATGAAACAAATATGTGAGATTTCCAACAGACTCCATCATTATCAACAGTGTTATCAAGTTGACAAACTCTGAAGAAATTATTTTTATATCAATAAACCGACAACTTAAAGTGTTGTTTTCCAACATTCATGTGTACAATCCTACAAGGCTTTTTAAGACACAATCAAGCACTTTATACACTGACTGTATCTTTATTTATCTGCAATCAGGCAGAGCCAGAAGAGTCTATTTGCTGGTGGTGAACAGACCCTACAGCTCAGCAGAGCTCCTTAATTCTGTTTCAAATCTTATTAGATTAGTATATCACTGCTAGCAGGTAAGTAGAGTGGCTCATTAATTAAAGCTAATTGGCAGCTATGGGAGAGGGTTGTGGAGGCTTTTTGGCAAACCAACACAAAACTGAATTGGTTTGAAAGTGCTGAGATTTCTTTTGTCTTCAGATCAAAGCATGTGAACATCTTTGTGAGACACTGACCTACAATCATGGAGTGATATGGGACAACAGTTAGTGATTAATCATGAAGCACCAGGGAACCTGTAAGCATGTGAATGTGTGTATGTTAGGGTTATGAATGTTTTGAATGTTACTTCAGTTAGAATATGCTTCTTTTTTTATCAAATCCAAACATTTTTCACCACATGAAAGAATCCAATTGTACTCCCAACTGTTATTTGCTTTATCTTTTCCATTTAAGTAACCATAATTGCATTGTTCTTGCATCTTCACAATTCTCCCTCTTTCCTGGTTCATTCAGCTCTTTAGAGAGAAGGGTTGACCTTCAGTCATCCCAGCAACATAATCTCTGTCTCATTAGAGCAGAGACCCTGTGGTACAAACAGACTGAACAAATCAATCCCAGGAGATAAATCAAAACATTTCAAATGATTAACTTGATTCATTAAGTACAATGCATGACACCAATAAAACCCTGTGCCTGTATCCACTGTCGAATGATTTTAGAAGTAAGGGGTTCTAGAGTGGAAATATTTGCAATACTCTCTGCTGATTTTCTATTCTACATTTGAGTGGACTCAGGTTTGAATCTACAGAGCTCTTCACTGTGCATTCATTCAGTTAAATTGTAGACCAGCATACACCCAGGAAATTGACTTGACAGAATCCTACAATTTTTCTCAACCCTTGATACCTCTAATGAATAACTCTTCGCATGAAGGATTAGATTCTCAAATCTGACTTGTGGTGTGCCTTAGCCCTCGACACCACACAGCCATTGTCTTTGAAACCATGAAATATTCATAAAGCATCCACAGGAGGCAGTGTACATTATTTGGAACGCTAATTGATCTCAGAGTGCACCTTGGGGTGCCATCATCTGCTTGATTCGGTCATGGCACAAGGACATAGAAGAACTCTGCCCATTTTCTCACCATTTCAGACTCTAAACATCCAGGATGCATTAGATTAATAGATTATTGAAAAAAGATTTACACCATCATTGACCAGCTGGATGGAATGGATGACATCAATAAACAATAAATGTTTTTTCTGGCATGCCATTAAATATCCCAAATTAGAGTTAGCTCTGTAGGCCTCTGTGTTAGCCAATCTGGTTGAGGTGCTCAATGCATCCAGTGTAACCACTCACTCTTTTTAGGTGGTTTTCCCTCTCGCAAATCTTTCATTGAGCAAGTTCAACTAGAAATCTTATTGTATGCCAAAGTAGGCAATTAACATAACTATCTTTCTCACTTGTGTAGGTTTATCAAACTTATAATAGTAGCAATGTGTGAGTGTGGTGGGAACAGTCTGTTCAATATATATAATTAAGTTTTATATTTGAATGTTTTCATCGTATTAAAAGTTTTACTTAAAAATACATTTGCTTTAGTAAACCTAGAAGACCATCTAAGTTCTAGTTGATGTGTTTTCTCTCTTGACTGCCTTGATCAATTCTTTATTATCCTCAACAATTAAGGCTCCTCACAATGATCAATGCATCCAATAAGCCTTGACTATGGGTTTTGGTTAAGAGCTCTGCCTACTTTATCTTTCTGCTTCTCTCTACTCTGCTGATTTGTACAAGGGTAAAGAGCAACTCGTTCCCCTCCATCAATATTTCAGTTATGTGTAGCTTATGGTTGGTCAGATTATTTCCCTGAAATACTGTCCAAATTTGACAAAACAAAGAAAGAGGCCACTGTGAGTGGTGGGTACTGTCAAGTGTTTCAAATTTAGAGTGGTGGCTCCTCATGTCTTTGGCAGTAGACATTTACATATTTTCAAAAGCACCGTTGTATCCACAAAATATCCTTTACTTACATGGGGATCTCGGACTGAGGCAACCTGAAACCCATTGTCTATCTAACTTTGTTTATAATGAAAAAACGTGCTGTAAAGAGAAAATGAGTTTGTCTGAATGATCCAAGGACTGTGAATATCCAGATGAGTCAAGCATATTGGGTATTTGCAAACAGCCACCAAAAACTAACAAAAAGATTCCTTGAGTGGCCACATCAATAAATAATGAGGATAAAGAATCTCGTATTTTTCTATTTAATAGAGAAAGAAAAAAATTCAAATGAAGGACATATTTCCCTACAGGAACAGTCAAAGTGCGTATGCACTTAAGGCATCCATTCAAAAGCTACTGCGGAACAATCAATGTTTTTCTGTTGCTTAATTCTGTAAGTATTGCTTGTGTCCATATTCATAAAAAATAGAAATGAGAGCTAACTACAAACAAGAAATAATCTAGGAGTGAATGGGCTGTGTGTTTGTTTGTCAGTGCATTTACAGTCTGTACCAGCCTTTATGTGAGCCCACAAAGACATGCTTTCTGAACGTCATGGCATGAGAATTATTGAGAAGATTATGGTAATGTCCCTGCAACAATGTGCATGATGAAACTGTCAAAGAAGGATGAAAAGACTGATAAATTCAATGCTACTTTCCATCATAAATGCCACGAAATACGACATTGTCGCCTCGCAGCAGGAGGGGTCCTGTCTGTGAGCAGCTTGCATGTGAGTGGAATGCAGTTTGTCATTCAAATGATTTACCTTTAGACATTTCACTAGTAAATTTTCACTGTGTGGCAAGGATCGCTCATCTCTAACTGAACGTCAGATTTTTTTCAGGATAATAGAAAAGTAGTGCCAAACAAGCAAACTTTAAGATGCACTTCTAAGTTGAAGATATAAACATTGTGAAATAATAATCACTCCCTACTGTTCTGCTTTATTTCACAGCTTCAGGCTGTAGAAGTCAATGTTTCCCTTTCTTCCCACCTGCACTTCGAATGCATCATTGTTCCCCAGCTTCTAGATGTCTCTAATCCTTAAAGTGATGTCTCCTTGATTACACAGGATAAACACTTGATAAGAGTTTTTTTATTCCCTCTCTCTTCCTCCCAAGGCTGAGAGAAAAACTTACGACAATGAGGTAAATCCGACCGTAAAGTGTTGCATACCTTCAACAGTGGCTCTGAAGAAAACTGCTGACAGTGGCAAAACTTGCTGGCAGATCTTCAGGGGGAGAAAGCTTGTAATTGCCTATGCTACAGCACTCTTCCTCCTTTGAAATATAGACTCCACTTGACTTCGGTGAGTTTAGTCAATCTGAGCAGTCTTACGCTTTGATGTGAAAGCGGTTAGAAAGTGGGGCGTGTGTAGTCGTTTTGTTAAAACCTTAAAAGGAAGCAAAAATATCAAGAGGGGGATATTTGTAATTAAGGGTTTTCCTCTCTTTTTTGGGTTCTACTTAATTAAACATATGGTCAAGTTATCACATGCACTGTGTAAAAACATTTGAAGTGTTTTTAGGTTAACTTTAATATTAACGGTGCATTACAAGACAAGTTATCATAGGTAACTTTAGTCCTGTTCTTCTGTAAATTAGGTTTTTTTAACTTAACGCCTAGCTCATTAGGTTCCAATTGAGACATGCATACAAAAGTCAAGCATGCCTTTTTTTCGTAATCATTGTATCCCTGTATGGTAAATAAATCATATCAATCATGATATTGAATTAGATAAGTAGAAACACTAATATTATTTTATCAACAACAAAATGAGGACAACGTGTAGCCTTACTGTTTTAAGTGTTCTTAAAAGCTCTCAGGTTTTAGAGGGCTGGCAAGTCTGAGTGGGAAAACGTTTCTTACACCTTCCAGCTCTTGAAAAAGTCAGCAATATTTTTTGGCTGTGTAACCATCAAAGTAACCATGTTCAGCCATTGATGGAGCTGAGATGCCCACGAGCGATAGTGGGAAAGAAACGGTTGCGTATCTGTAAATCTAATCCTGTTTTTGACGGGCATTCACAAAACTGGCGGATTAAAAATTATATATTTTGATTCTCAACTCCCCAGTCCAATTTTTCCTACTTCTTCACTTTTATCATCCCTCACACAGCACTCTAAATGCACTCTTTTCCCATATGTGGGCTGCACAAGTAAGGCTCATTTTACAGACCTTTCCAGGTCTTTTTGATGAGGCTGCAGGAGAAAAAAAGCCTGTGGATGAATATTAAGATAGAAGTTAGTATAATTATAGTAAGAAAAACACCTATAGAGCCTTTCTCTGTGTCAGCGCAGCAGAGAAAGAACTAATCAGATATATCACAGGGTAGCTTTATAATTATTTACTCCATTAGACATTAGTGGTCGACACAAAGTGCACTGGCTCACAAAATTAGAATCCTTATCTGAAAGTTCCACAACCTTGACTGTAGTCTGAAGGAATGTAGTGTGATGTTTCCTGGCCAGGAAGTAATGAAGTAACAAGGACATTTTGAGGGCTTGTATGTATATATGCCACCAGAATGCTCCATAGGTCAGTGGAAAAAGAAGGAGTAATTATTTCCTAAAGCTATTGAAGCTCTCATTTAAAACCTTTTGAAAGCTACCTTTACAGGATGTTGTAACTATGGTGGAATTGTTATTAGGTTTGAATGTTGTGCTGCTGAGTTACATATAATCAGCTCATCCACTTATCCCTATAATCAATCAACAGTGCAGATGAAATCAGTACTCTCAGAATAATGTATTACACATAACATACCAGACGCAAGTTATAAAGAAGTAGGATTTAATTCACAACACATAATTAGATTTTCCATTGTAAGTGAAAGCTTCTATTGACCTAATGAAGGGCCTCTGTGGAAATCTGACATGTGTAGTTTGCTGGGAGGATACTTGAAGCTGAAATTGTGGCAGTTCTGCAATGCAAAACATCCAGTTTGTGAGCAAAGAGCAGTGTTTGTCTTTTGTTTTCAGAGGCTGGAGGCAATAATTCCACATGCTGAGCTTGGTTTAGTTCCACTTGTTCTGAAATAGAAATTATTAAGAGATTATTACCCCGAGTTAAGTTAAATGCATTCCTATCTAAACCAATAAAGCTCTATATCTTTCTTGTCAGAATGTGGTATTTTAAAAAGAGGCCTATGGCAAAGAAAGGCAATGCATACCTTGCGGACAACAAAAGCCTTCCACAGGACCTAGGCTTCGTGTGTCTTCCTCTCTCTCTGCCAGCCTATGAGAGGAACTTCAAGTAGCTCTTCAACTCAAAGTCTCAAGTGCATCTGAAGTGGAATAGTGCAATCTTGTGCAATATCTAACCATATTACGGCTTACAGTCAGCCAGTCGTAGCTGCTGTTGCACTTAAACTAAGCAGATGGGAGTTTTTGGAAGTTTACTTCAAAGATTAGAATGTTTACAGGATGTTATGATAACAGGATTGAGAGTTAGATTGAGTTGCATCTGATACTTTTAACTTGAATGTTGGAAAAAATGTGTTATCTAGTTTCCTTCGAAAAATGAAGCCACGCGCTTTCTCTATATTTACCTCAACAGACATGAAATCAATTCTGACTTGTGTTAACACTGTCAAAGAAGAATTAATTAATTAATTCCTGCTTAAAACCGGGGCTGAAAGAAGACATTGCTTTGAAAGCACACATTGAGCTGCCTAAAAGCCAAATCCTCAAGATATCGATTCAAGATTTGGTTACCTTGGAAACAATGAGTGCAGTCCAACACCACGACACGTATTGTTTCATATCCTCTGTTTTACTTTACTTAGGGAAAAGGAAAAAGCACCTTCCAAGCTATAGAAAAGAAGAACCAAAAACCAACTAAACATTAAGGACATTGTAAGGAAAGTAAGAATGAACATATGGCATTGGCCTATTGGGGTGATGTCTGTTACTGAATTATCTGAGCATGAAATGAATGCATATGCTCAAAGGCAGTGAGCACGCAAGTACCCAGAGAGTGAAATCTCAGCAGCCCAAGACAGGTTAGCCTACGTGAGCATGATTTATCAGTTAAAGATGAGCCTTTGCTTTAAGACTGAGAAATATTACAGATCTTCACCATTTCTCTCGCCTCTGTTGAAATATCTCCTAAACGCACGGCGGATTTAGCTGCTTTCATTTCCTAAGTGTGCTCGCTTAAAATGAAGTGAAATAGTTTGGTGTGTTCTCCTTCAGGTGCCTTTTCAAAAAGCTCTTCTAAAAAGGAGCTTTGTTGATGCTGGCTGTGTGTGTCTGCCAACCTCTTGAGGCAGGAGAGGGAGGCACACAGAGGGCAACTCATGTAAAAAAGGGACCGTGTTGACCTCAACACATGGCACCCGCTGGGGAGCTTAAACACTCTGACTAAATGAGTGCCCCGTCAGATAGGCACTAAATGGGAACACTCTAAGCTCTTCTCCATCTCACTATTCCCCTGAGCCATACTGCAATCAGTGTGTGTTCCTCAGTTAGGGCTCCATACTCACACACACTCTTGCTTATTCTTGTGGGACATACCGCACACACACAAACTGTCTACTTCCACATCAATAAACACAACAGCAACCTTGATTTTTATTTTCCTCCTGTTCTCACATCGTTCTGTGATCAGATAAATGGTCAGAGTGACTGACTGAATGCGGAACAAAGACATCGAAAGGGTTCAAACAGAATTATGTATGATGCTTTAGACTGAATGTAGACAGAATCCGAAATGCAGTAACACATTTAATCATTCAGAAACATGTGATTTTTTTTTTCTTACAATATCTACCAGTAATGATATGTATGTGTAAACCTCAATGTTGCGTGCAGAATAAAACGTACGCTGTATGTAGATGCAAGAAATAAAAGGAGATACAAAATATTGCACTTATGGATTTTCATGGTGATGAAACTTTATCAGTGACCCTCCTATTTTCGTTTGTGGTTGGATCTCTTGGGTGACCACTTAACCATGCAGCTTGTCCCCTGGGACAACATGACATTCCAGACACCCACCCAGACCTCACCCAGCTGTAGTAACCACTCATTTCCATGGACCCTTTCTGACCCATGTGGCTGGAAGAGAAACGGTGACGATGGCAGAGACATAACATTTTTCCCAAACCACTGAGGATAAAAGCCAGTAGAGCCAGTAGAGTGGAAGATATCCAGCATACAACACAGACTTTGTTATTGTAATGATGGCAGAAGAAACGGTTCTCATTGTGTCATTTTAGCTCTTCTGCAGACCTCGATTTTACACCGTTCTGAGGATGTGTGAATGTTTACTTTCCCTCTAACTGCAGCAATTATTTTAGTGTAGCACCCTCAGTTGCAGTTCTCATCCAGTACAGCAGTTGCCTCTTTAACAAACTTTTCATCATCTCCTCAAAACCCATGGCACTTCTTCCTCTGCCTCTGCATAATGTTGTCTCTTGGAGGTTTGCTCTACCCTCTGAATTAATTATCACTCCAAACCATATTTTCAAAGATACTCTCCCAACCTGTCCTTAACACATTTCTTAGGATGCATTTCAGTGAAAAACGCTAAATCCATGTGTTTTAGACATTGCTTTGCCTTGTTTTCACTAAGAATTGTGTTTTTTATTGTGCTGACCCACTTAATATTCACGAGCTGACATTGTAACTCAGACTTACCATTTAAAGGGTAGAGTTTAACCTGTCATATAATTGAACCACAATATTTTTCTGGGTGTTTAATCGCAGTTGTAGGATCAGGTTGTTGATTCAAATACGTCTAACGAGGCAGATGTGTGAACCCTTAAACGTCAAACGTCATTGCTCATGTGAGTAAAGCCAAATTCACTCTACAGACAGTGCCATTTCCCTATCTGAATTGAGATTTTTGTCCAACAATACAACGGTTCTAATGTCAGGAGCTTATTAGAGCAGAGGAGCAATCTGGAAACGCTTTCAGCAACTGTGAGTTGTCATTTGGTCTCGATGGGCCAGTTTTTAAGTCATTGTTTAGCCATCTGTCATAAATGAAAAATGTTTATGATAACAGCTTTATTAGGATCTGTACATTTTTCCAGAATATCAGAAACAAAAGTGTCCATTTCGTTTTACATAGACATTGGTATCGATGTAAAACTGCAAATATTCTGTACTTTACAGAGCATTCAGTGCTATTTTTCTTGAGCCCACACATCCACGCAATGTCTCACTCTCAGTCATCACAGTTTTTTATATTTTTAGACGTCTTAGAAGAAGTGTCCATGGTGAGAGTAAACAAGCACTGCATTGTGTGTCCACGAGTCGTGTCATGACAATTGGCTTTCAAAATGTCTCAACTGATAAAGGCTGCCGAAATGTGAGGTGAACCTGTGATGACCTTGGAAACAGGAAACCGAGCCTGGAAACATTGGCATTTGCACAGCAGCGGGCAGATGCTTTCCTCAGCCTTTTGTCTTCTGTTCTCATTCCATATTCAAGCCGCTCACAGGAGTTGTATCTTCCTGCCAGGAAACCAGGATCCCTGGCACATATGTGAATATTCAATTTCTTGTTTGTCAGCTTAACTTCTAGAATTTACGCTGATGAAAAATCCACAAAGTCTTTTTGGATATTTTTTATTTAGTTTTTGAAAGTAAAACTCAATGCTCTTTTACACAGAAAGGCAATTTTTGGAGGGTCAACTAGAAGCAAACCTAACATTTGTGTAGAAAGGGTTTTTCCATATTTTCAGGTTGATCTATGTGAAAGTATGTCGGATGGAAAAACTGGAGCTCAGACAGCATCACAACAAAAAACATGCTCTTTATTGTAATTTCAAAGGTGAATTTATTTTGCAATGTCTGCACATTTTCTGTTCTTAACGTTGTGATAGTGAGTACTCTAAGATTGCTGAAAACACCTTGAGCACAATCTTAACACAGACCTGCAGAGGGATGCCGCACACAGAAATATACTGAAAACGCTGCATAAATACCACATATTACAAAAAAGGATAACAACGTACAGTTTCAATTTTTAGATAAAACACAGCAGGACTGCCTTCTGGTTACTGAAATGCCGTTTTTACTGAGAAAGACAATGTGTAGTCTCTGTTTCTCATTGTTATTGTTATGGTTTTCAGTTTTATGATTTAGTTTTATGATTCCGTTTTTTTTCCATCATTAATTTTACTTTTTGTCTGAAAACTCTGCCAGTTTAGTAAATATTAAGCAGATCCAACGTGAGTGCAATGATTAGGTGTTTATTCTATAATAGAGCAGATTACCGCCAACAATTTGCCTATGATGTTACTTTGAAGTTTAAATTTTGCCTCATGACATTCACAAATCACTTCAGATCTAATATCTATTCTGTTTTCAGATAGTGTCACTGTGGCATAAAGTCAAGTCAAGCCAAATTAATTTTTATAGCAGATTTCATGTACAAAACAATTCAAAGTGCTTTACATAAAAAAACAGGGAGTGGAATAAGCATGAAGAAGTATTAGGAATACATAAAACAATATAAGGAGAAACGAAAAATAAAGACATGTCTAAAACTGTGAGGAAATACATGGTGTTTCAACAGATCATTGTTGAAACACACTGTCATAATCCAGAGGAGCAAAGTAATAAGAGCTGATTTACAAAACTGAGCTGGTGATAATGACTTGGACAAGAATACTTTTATAACTTTAAGCCGACACTCAAAAATAATGACCTTTGGAGGTTTTTAAAAAATGAAATTGTATACTAGTAATCCCACTTCCCTCTCTCTTTTTCAGTATGTAGTTAAGTTTTTGAAAAGGTTATTTTCAACAACTCAAATTGCTGAAATGTGTGTCAGTCCAATAGCCTTCATCAAGGTGTTTGTACAGCATCTATTTCCCTTAGGCAGCGATGAATGCTTTTTACAATTTCTTTTTATATTCCAACCATTCCAATCATTTAGATTTCCAACCTTTTTACGAAGGCAGAGAGTCAAAAGGTGAGCAATAACATGTGTACTTTGGATGAAATCTGTGGATCCATGTACATACGCTGAATGAATGGGATGTTGACATGAACTATGTTTTGGTTATTTACATTTCTATTGACACGTTTCAAAGATTGACATCTCCCATTTATGTTACAACCCTGTGTAGCATTGGAAGTGGAGGTCTGATGGTGGAATGAATACATACAAAAGGAATTGAATTCTAGGGTGAAACCACCAGGCTGTCGGTAGAGTGTTCAAACTAAATGTAGAATAAATTCTTATTCAGATAAAACTGTGGGTGTGTAGGAGATATCAGTGTGTTATTCATGGTCTCTTCTCTCATTTCTGCTTAGTTAGTAAAACTTCTGATACACTCCATAAATCCCAGGAAGCAACTTGAAAGCTCTCTGAGTTGCACTGCGAGGATGAAACAGAACATTTGCAGTGAAACTGAGAGCACTGTTCAAATCCCAGAGCCAGCACTAAACCATATGCTCTAAACAGCTGAAATGTGGAGTTTTTGTCTCAAAACATTTCACTTTTTTCATTCATATGCTGAGGAAAAATTAAACAAATCTGAGATATTTTAAGGCAAAATATACTATTATTATTAAGGGAGGAAATGGCAATGACTCAGGACATGATTTTAGAATCTTCCTCAGTCACAATTCTCCAGCGAGTTCTGGGTCACTGATAAGTACGTCTTCATCTATATTGTATAATGTGCATATTAGTCAGTCTCACATGTCTCTCATTTGCAGTCACTAAGGAAATACTTTTGAATGATTCACACATGCACAAGTCCCTAAATAGTTTTTCACTTCCTCTTCTGTAACTTCTTAATAATTTGCGTTATAGAACGAGTATTATGCTGTATATAGGTATTTGCCTCTAAAATTAACTTATCCAAAATCAAGTGAGTACCTTTTAGGCTAAGTAACAATGATAGGCACTTAGAGACACTTTTCCAGCACAGTTCCCACAATGAAAGGTTTACAGGCTCGTTTGCATCTACGATCACGGCCTCTACTCCAAAGCAACCAAACACAAAGCTCCACATTATCCTCAGCATGTCCTGGCAATTAGGGCCAGATCCCAGGAGGAAAGAATGACAGATATGAGAAACTGCGTCCCTGACAGACCACCAGCTCTTTATGTAAAAAAACAAAACTCATCTTGTGTCCCATCTCAACATCTGCCTTATCTTTATTATGTTTTCTTGCAGGGAAATTAAGCTGATAATATTAAACATTTGCAATTATACCTTTTTTGTTCATAGTATAATAGGGAGTAACAACCTTCGTTGTGCATAACCATGTAACTAATATGTAAAAATAGGTCAATAAAAATGTAAGAAAGTGGAGATGAATATCTACCGTTCTAATGTCGAAAATAACTTTTGGTTTTAGTTGTAAAGTACATTATCATATCATCTTCTATTCTAACTTCTGATCAAAAAGGTTGAAAGTGCTTAACTCAGACAGTCACAGTGAATTACAAGATCAGAAGGCCACAAAGTTTGTTCACAGAGAAAAGAACAATGAAAGATTGTTGAACAGAAATTCATCTTCTCACAATTTGAACAATGGTCAGAGTTTGCAACACTTTTGTCGGCACAACTTATTATCATTTATAGCTGGATTCTAAGCATTATGGGTTATTTCTATTTACACCTTAATTTAACAGCTAACACACAGCACATTAAATCCTACAAACAAAAATCTTCATGAAACAGCACAGTTTAACAGACCATTTGACAGTTTTTAGCAAGTGTCAGTAATCTTTGTTACAAACATAAAATTTCACTGATAAACTCAGTTTGGATTATTGAATGTGTTGATGTGCATGATGCTACTGTCCATATTGCTATGTTTAAAGTAAAAGAGATCATGGGCAGAAACACTAGGGGATGGAATTAAAAAAGAGCATTTTTTTGATAATTTGCATCTCATACATTTTTACAGTATATACATTTCACAGTAATATTGTTAGTACAAAAAAATAATCATTTTATTTCATTATTATGAATATTCTTAGTTCTCTGGTACAACTGGTTTGAAAAAGGGGAGAATAAATGCACTCGAGATTTCTTGAAGTGGCCATCAGTTACTTCAGGTTACAATAGTCGGTGTACTTTGAGCGGTGCTTATTCCATATGTCAGCCATCACAATGCTTTACACAAGAGAGGCATTGGATTATTTATACACATCCTTAAGTGGCGTGCTTGCAAGTTGATCTGGTGGAAACTGACTTGCTCTGACAGCCTCTTAATATGGCATCACTTAGACATCAGGGATTGAACTGACCACACCAGCAGGTCCATACAGCCAGTGAGAACCCCTGCTCCCTTTTATTCTTCGCTGCTTCTCCCAGGCACAGCATAATGTCCGCCTGACTTTCTGTTGTCTTGATGAGACGTCATTCATAATTTTTCTTATAAGTTCTATGCATTTGCTTGCAATTAAGTTCAAGGTTGTAAAACAAAATCATGTCGCGGCTGAGGCAAAGTGGACACAACAGACCCCTGACAGCACACATGCTTTGTGGTTGTTTTCGATTGCAGCTCTTTTCGTTTTGACTGAGTATAATGCAATGACTTGTCAACATATCACAACAGCTCCAAAACTATGAGCCTGGAGGAAATGCCTTCCTTTGTCTTGTGAGGCAACAACACTCATGATAGACAGATAAACACTATTTCTTGTCCCTGTAGACAGTGAATGACACATTGAGTGCAGAGAGGCATCCATAAATAAAACCTGGCCATCAGCACAACCTTTTTTTTCTTTTGGCGAACATATCAGCGGGTTTTATTTTCTTGCTGACTTTAGAATTACCTTGTACATTAATCACATCTGGTATCTAAGATCAAATTTGAACTTGCCATGTTTCAGTCCTCTATATGAGAAGAAAGAGGAAGCAGGTAAAAACATGGAGATTTTAGATGCTAAAGAAAACAAGTTATAACACATGTCATTCCGTGCTGAGATACTGGAATCTATTTGCATGATACATGTAAAATTTACCATTTTTTTTATTTCTATTCAAAAGCACTTTTACAGGTTCCACTCCAGAAGCAGAACTAATATCCAAAGCGCTCTGCTGCTGTTCTTATTGAGTGTATATGTGCTAGGGCATGCATGGAGTACCCCCATTTCACTGTGGCTGCAGGAGCTTCCAGATGAGCTGTCACCTCCAATATTATCAGAATGAATTGGCAGATTCGAAGGTTTTAGTGTGCTGAGCAAAGGCCCACTCAAATTCAATTTTAGACACCAGGATTCAAGGACGGAATTTCTAAATCAAAGTCTGTGAGGATTTTACTTCCTGCGTATTCCCACACAGACTCAGTGTTAAATGGACATCGTGCCCTTCCTTCATGCACAGTGTTGACAGTTGTGTTAGTGTGATAATTCTCTTTCAGTGATTTTTATGCATGAACAGATGTCTACAACACTTCCTTCAGCTTTCTTTTTAGAACAAAGATTTAAAGTCAAATTGGTGTTCATGCTGCTCGGAATGTTGACAGCTCTCTGAGAGCACATTAATGTTCCACTGCATGAAATTTAATAATGTCTCGCTGAAAAACCCATTACAATCTGACTGTTTGCATTGTGAGACATCAGAATGAAAATGAATTACTGTACTGCTCCTTAGGGAGAGAAAATTACCAACTAAAAACAAGGGCTGTGTTAAGTGTTTATGGAGGAGATGGGTACGGAAAGTAGAAAAGAACCTCTCTTCAATCCAACACTCTTAACAGACTCTTTTTCTTGCATGTTGAAGTAACTACCTTTGTTTTTTATCCATACACACTCTGCTATTTGAAGAGTTGCCAAATTAAAAGAAATTTCCACTCAGACTGAGTGGTGCCGTGTCATCATGTAGTCATCATTACGGGGCCTGTTTTGGTTGGTTGGAAGGCTGAGCGCTGCATCAGAAAGCTGTTAAGTTTAGCAAACAGTGGGTGGATGAAGGTCAATGGTCATGTTGGTATGCATTGAATCAGTTACGCTTGCAGATGATTATGTTCAAGGCAGTTACTGTACTGGTGACCCATGAAATGAGATTTAGCAATTCAGCTGCCTAATGAGCTACTGTAAGCTACTGTGTGTGACTTCTCAGCTTAAAGGGATGATGGATATTATCATATACCTTTGTTGATGAGAGTTTCTTGGATATGGAAGTATCCACACGTCCACAAGTCAGCATAGAATTACCAAAGCATCAGCATTTGATGACAACAGTAAATTCAAGTATTATAAGTATTATTAAATTCAAATCTCACATAAAGATACAGGTGATTATCTTAATACAAGAAATTATCAATAAAAGATAACTCCAACTCAGTTTCTATTCTGAGATGAATGTCTGTCTTTAAAAACATGATGCTGAAATTTGGTTCAGATAAAAAAAAAGCAGTTATCTTAGAAAAAGACTACTCATTATGTGCTGACCAATACTTGGCGAACCACCAAGTTGTGAACAATGATCAAAACTAATGTTATTTAGTTCTGTCTCATGTTTTGACATAAGCACTTCTCTTTCAATCACGTTTCCTTTTCCAAATTTTAAGCATATGATTATATAATACAAACATCTACTCCAGATCAAAGCAATTTAATTGTCAATTCATCAATATTTGTATGGAAACACTGCACATCACCCCTCTTTTTTACTGACGTACAGTTAAGCAGTGAGTGTGCCACTGAAACTTTTGGAAGGTACAGTTTAATGCATGTAAGGTAGTGGTCATTAGACTTTCAAATAATCTGCTTGTTTATCATAATAGCCAAGGTTGTACCGGTCGGACATGCTTGTTTATTTCTCCTTGTCTGTGGCTGAGCGTCCTTGCTTGATGAATATCCCATCAACGCTTGTGTTCCACTTAGCAGCCTGGTCATGTGGGGCTCGGGTTTGACCACACAGATAGTTTAATAGCCTTGAATACATCTGAAAGCTCATGTCAACCTATGCCTCACAGAGTAGTCGCACAAGAATATCATTAGTCCACTAGTCCAAAAAAACAATTGTTTGTGTTTGTGGGCATATATAGTCAGGAGACCACTCACTAATGTTACACTGGCCCTTCTTGAACATCTTGTTATGATTATTTAGCACTTTCCTGCAGGCAGTTTTCCACATCTCCAAATTTGTCTGTACCATTTTCTCTGCCTATTAACTGCTCCATAAAAATGTTAATCTGTTTGCTAAATAACTACTGATTGGATCGGGCTGGGGATCTCCATGGCTCAGCCCCAGCTAATTTACTTTGTCAACATGTGACAATTACCTTCATTTTCAATTACAGTACATACTCGTTGTAACACTCAGAGTTAAAGACTTTATGCCTCAAGTTTAAGTGACTGCATTTGCGTTATTTGCTTATAAAACACTAAATATTTTCTCACTCTCACAAAATCTGCCCGCCTGTAGCTTGCTCTGCTTGAAACTGACCAAATTTGTCGACTTATCAAGAGCATTCTATTTTTAAATTATATACAAATCCCTTTTCTCTTTACTAAGCAGATCAACGACCTGGGCCCACATCCTGTCAGATGTGAGTGACCAGCTGTTCAGAAGCAATAGAGCTTTAGGGGAGGTTGTTACATTAACACATCAGTGTTACAAATACAAACACTCTAAGTGAATGAGGACAACAAATGAGGGAGGTTGTTGCTCAGTTATCCTGATAATGTCATAAAAAGTTACACCTTCTTTTGGCTGTCTGGCCAACAAAAGAAGGAAACGTACAGAGGAATATTTCAAATTGCAAAAACATTGACACTGATTTGGCATACCTAGGTATAGTCTTATCTTGAATGCTATTTTAGACAGGTTTGAGCCAAAAATTCCTCAAAAAAGTAAGTTATTTTTAACTCTTTTTGTCAGGGCTGTGGGTTTTTAAACACAAACTCAACGTAAGTTCTACTAGTGACAGGAGATAAATGCCACCGTGTCTGCAGCCTAAGAGAAACTCTAAAGAAAAATAAATATTTCTGCTATTTGTTTTCTTTTTCCTTCTGATTGAATTTTTTTTTTATATTCTCATATTCTAATGTGTAAGTCAGAACATCTAAACAATTAAATCAAAGACTGTGGGGCGAAATGACAAAAAATATGTCAGAAAGAGAAAGAAAGCTACGGAAATTTGAAAATGCATTTGTATTCACTGTTTTATTTTATATCATTATATATAAATTACTTCCATTAAATTCAATATGGCTGGAGACTTGAGAGATGTGTGTTATTTGCAGTATTTCATATGATTTGAGTCAGATTGTGCAGTCTACAGACAGACACACACGCATTGCACTCCCTGCACCACTGGAATCACACAACAACCTCCCATCCATGACGAAAAACAAAGAACCCTTTTCACCCCTGCAAACAACTAAATAGGAGATAAAAACCAACATGGTGTGTATTCTGACCAGTGTCTCAGTGGTCATGTGGCTTTCATGCTGCTCATAGCTGGAATAAGAGGAGAAATCAATTTGGCCTCCCATCACAAAAGAACATCAATCTTAGCAGCAGCAGGCAACATCAGCTCATTTATTTCTTTCTCAGCTCCATTGTGTTACAAGATGGTCCCCCCAAAAGACAAGACATGAAACTTGAAACTTTTACCACTAACACAGAAAATTGGGGTGAAAAAAAAAAAGTTTATGCAGAAAAATCAACAAACAATATGATACAGCTGACTAATTGTGGGGTCGTTATTGTCATGTCTATAAGCAATTTTATGTTTCTACCAAACTGAAAACAAACATATGCAGTGACATATGCATAAACACTAGTCGTTACACTTGTGCTTATATGTAGATATATATATATACATATATATTAACAAGAGACGATGTTACTATAATAATCATTTGTACAAGGCCTAATCAACAAAATGTTTGTTACTTATGACATGCAGTGCTCCTGTAGGAAGAGTAAATACCTAAATGTCCTTTTCATTGTTTTTTTTCTTTTCTCAAACAATTACTTTACCAGCATGGAATCAATTGAACAAAATTTATACCCTCGAGGGGAACATTTTATTGTGAAGATTTTAATTATTAGTGGGACTGGCAGATAACAGCATGCTGTTGGTAAAATGTATGGTGAAAAATGAAAGAAGCTGGGTAATCTTGTCTCTGTGACGCATTATGGTTCGGTGGTGAGCTTGAGCTGTTACTGCACACCATGTGATCACGGTGTGACTTCAGACAGCATCAGTAGAGAATGGCAAGTTACAGTCAGCCAAAGATGAAATATTTAGCATTCTGAGAATGTGCTATCGCAGTAGTGGTGGTGTGTCACGCGTAGATGTAAAATGCTCTCTCAGACCCACACTGAGAGCAGCAGTGGAAACAGAGACGGTAATGCAACCCTGCAGATCATCCCAAATGTTCATGTGCACACTCCAGATGTAACTGACAAATGGACTGTGGATGTGCAGCTGTATGGCAGAAAAGCCTGGTTTCGACACATGAAAAGATATTTTTCTACAGCTTTTCTCCTTTAGTCATCACACTGCCTAAATTACTGCTAAGTTTAGACATACTTTACCAGGCACAGGCACACAACAGGAATGAACCACATTAAAGTACTCTGGTTTGGACCAAGTACACACGAAAGCTCTCAACACTGCCGTGTGTTGAGAGCATTAGATTAATTGTAGTCATTCTTTAACTTTCCTGGGCCAGGTATCTGAGAGAGTCAATAGCCTGCTAATTACATGGTGTTGGGAGCCAAGGTTTGCCACCAAATTTGGCTGGAAGTCATTACTAGAAGCAACTTGCGCCACAAATCTATTGGCATGCAAGTCTGGCCCAGAGTTTACTTTTGAGTGCCAAAGATTCTGAGAACACTGGAGCATCGAAGATATCAAGACCACTTTACTCTCTGTGATTAAATAAATGGAGTGGTGCCCCAGTGTCCCAGACACACTTCTGATCCACATTTAAGGCTATTGGTTTCATGAGGGGATCACTGAATTAGTATATGGGAAACTATTGTTGTACATTGATTCTACTTTTTTATGATGGTAGTTAAAGATCAGTACTTATTTCTTGTGTTTCAACCAGGTCAGTGACAACTGCTCTCCAAATAGCACTGCTGGATTGTAAAATGATGGGAGTGATTGGCCACTTGTAACCGGGCAGACCAACACGGAGTGAAAGAAGAAAAATACACAATTCACATTTGTGTTATCAGTCTATAAATAACGACCTGCTGTATATCAATGATTCGCTTGGGAGTTGAACTTTCGTTTGAGCTTGATTCTTCCTGTGGAAAAAATGATTTGTCTTCAAACCAATGTTAAAATTTGTAAAGATATGTTTGTATAATTTTGCCTCTGTTGATATGAGCGACTCAGATTCATTAGGAGGGAGAAAAGCTTATGTGAACGAACAGTTCATCACAAAAAGTCATTAATGAATTTCACATTAGCTAAAAGATGGATGTGGCCAACTTTCCCTTTGACAGTTTTTTTCTTTGCATGCATTAGCCATATCGCTATGTCGTGGAGAGCACGTTGTTTTGGGCTAAATTCCCCAACAACTGTGAAGATTTGAAGTAGACTATTTGTCATGTTGGGTTCGAAGCTCTAGCCCACACGCAGAACACCAGTCAGGAGGCAGAGGATCAGGTGAAGGATATTTATTCACAGAGGCACAGGGGAAAGTGGTTCCGGGGAAGGGGGGCTCCAGGAGCGGCCAGTGAGCGAGCCGATAGCCGGAACGGGCTTACTTGGCTCGAGTCCAGAGTTCGGCTGGGTGGCCGACGGGAGGGAAACAGAGTGGCTCGGGTCCAATCGGTGCAAAGCCGGAGCCGGGGCCGGAGAGCTCCGGACACGCTGGAACCTCGGGTGGCACGGGAGGCTCGGGCAGCCTGGGAAAAAGTCCAGGTCCTCTGGGCAAGGCACCTGGCGGCAGGGAGCAGGAGAGTAAATACACTCGGATTTAAACACGGAAACAGAGACTGGCTCAAGAGGGCTCGGAGTTACCATTACTGGCTAACACTCAGGCGTCGAAGCTCTGGCAGTCAGCTCCTTTAGTACTGCCAGGTGGGTCTTCTTAATTGGGACCAGGTGTGCTGGGAGGTGTCAGGTGAGATCGGGGATGTGCAGCTGTGCGCCTCTAGTGGCGGAATGGTGAATGGAAAGTGCAATGCGGATCAGTGAACCCCGGACTATGACACTATTGTTTGTACATCTTTGCAAGAATGTCTTTAGTTGGATTTTGATTTAATTATCAAGTCTTCATTATGGCTCAATGAAGCACTTTTGGCCTGCAAGAGAACATTTACGTGTTGCTCCCTCCACTGACATGCTTTTGCAAATAGCAGCTGTTTATGAAGCCTATCCTACAGCAACATTACAATGTGAGAAACTATCCATTACATTTGATCTAAAGTTAGTATTTTTAAACTCAATTATCCCCTGATGGTCCGGTGAGCAGTTCTTTCACAGGGCAACCAATAGTTTCATGCAAGCTTGTTGACAAAATGGAGCTTTACTCATTCGTTGATTAATTTCTTACTCGCCTATATCTTGTTTCTTAGCAAATAGTCAGTCAAAACTAAGCATCATCTCAGGACATACTGTATGAAGTCCCAGTGGCTTCATCCTTCATAACTGGAACTTTGAAACATTAAAACACAGCAGCACACTTTGTGCATCCTTGCTGACTCCAGGGAAATATTAGTGTACCCAGTGGGCCTCGCATGTTAGAGAGAGAGTAGTGATCATGTTCTCTCCAATCATCAATCACTTGTGCCATGATCAATCACATGTCAACTACACCTAGGAAAGTGTCACGTCATTGGATCATCTATCACATATAATTGCCTCCCGTATTTGCGCGCTGCGATCCGTGAATTGTCTGCCAAAAGTCCTCCAGGGTGTGGCAAAAAAGGAAAAACTCTTTTCCAAGTTGATGTGCACTGCAGATTTGTGGGTGCTATTCAGCATTGAAAAGAAGATGATATTTACAGGTACGGATGCTCATGTCCAGAAGAATAAGATAAATTGTGAAGTTAAATTATTGTGGCACACCAAAAAAACTGAAAAAAACTAAAGAAAAAGGAGATGTGGAATGAAGTGGGAGGGCAAGGTGTGGGTTTAATTCATGTTCATTGCCCCAGAGAGAAGAATAGGAGGAGAGTGGGAGGACTAATTGTCTTTTTAGAGGCTCATAAAGTGTAGGGTCATTAGTGTTAATCATGCTGTGCCGTCACGAAGGCAGCTGTGATTATCTGACTTCTATTGTTGGGACTGCTATCATCGTCATCCTCACACAGATTAAGTGGACATGTCTTCTCACCTGTATCTGCCTCAGACTGTCTTTGTTGTTTTTGGACTATTGACTCCAGACTTCTCAATACCTTACTCTTTATTTTGATTAAATTTTCACTTTTGGTATAATTAAATTCAACTCTTAATTTTGACAAAGGTGTATTTGTGAATATTTTTTCAGTGACTGCTCTGTCATTGGTGTATGAGGTAGCTCCAGTTTCTATCTGTTTACGCTGATAAGAAAAGGTGTTTTTTCAAAAAGTAGCACTACTCTCAGTACAGTGGCTGTTCCTATGCTGTATAACAAATACACAGAGGGAATGTTTGCGCAGCCTCTGAAATGCCAAAGCTCTTCCTTCTATCGCTGCGAGTACCACCTGACTCGGGTATCTGAAAATAAATAATTATTTTCAAAAGTAATAAGATGTCTAAATGGCATCATTCCACCCACGTTAATGTGTTTTCAATCTTATGATCATCTTCACCGACATCTTGCTCAACTTTAAATCCTTTTTATGTAACTTCCAATTCCATGTAGTGTGTTCAGCAGACAGCTGTCAAAGCTGATCTGTTGAATGAATATTGGATAGAAAGTGCATTTTCATTTAGTCTCACATTGAACAAATATGACTGAAGGAGTTGCAGAATCCACTTGTGTGGCTGTGAGGCACAAGGTCCATGCTTGGCCAGTGTGTCACCTTGAAGCCTCTCACTACTAAAATTTATCATCAATACTACAACGTTATGGTTGATGTTGGTACACTCAACTCCAGTGGTTTGAGAATTTTCCCTTTTATTTCTGAAAAACAGCTTCACTTGTGTGTTTGCCATTGAGCGTTTTTGTGAAACCACAATTACAATTAAAATAGTTATAATAACCAAATACCTGTGATCAAAACTGCTCTCCTGATCACAGCTGGACTGTTTTGTTTTTATTATTATTAAATCCAATAAGTTGATTTAATCAGAAGCTTTTTTCATTTGTGTCAGAAATAATATGAAGTTTTGTTAATAAAAGACATGTCATCATGAGGATAGATTATTGGTATGATCATTATTCTGTCAGGCTCTACCAGTAAGTAGGAGGAGAATGTAAAAATATAATTGGGGACAAGTTTGAAAAAAAATTCAAAAACAAATTAGCTAAAATCCCCAAGACTGCCTTCAAGACTAAAGGTTAGTCTTCACATTGGCCTGAGCCCATGGAATAGAATAAAAACGCAAATAAATCTACATGTCCATCACTTTCAGTAGCAGCAGGACTCTAAACAGATGCATATGTCAAATATGTACCCAGAACAGATGTCATGTTTGGTTATGACTGACCATGACTGTTTTCTCTGCCCCCTGGAATATGTTCAGGGACACTTGCAAAAGCAAATCCTCTGGACAGGGGAGTTTATTCAACCCTTGCTTAACACGACTTGCACTGCATACTGTGGGACAGATAAGACCCCTTCCTGGTGCAGTTTTCTATCATGTATGTATGTAATATCTGGGTGTAAGTTAATGCATGACAAAATAAAGAATCTAAGAATCTATCCAGGGAATCTATCTTTTTTTTCGTTATTCAGCCTTTTACTGAAAAAAAACATCTGCACTGAATGTGTGTCATGTCAATTTTAAGACTTTTGAGTTTTAAATGAGGACTTGTGGGGTTCTCTCAGGTTCTTTGAGTTTGGGGAACAATAGGGGTCGGGATGGAGGCCACATTTCTTCGTTTGATAGCTGTAACAATCTGTCCCCTCACATATTTGATTACTTCAGCAGAAATTTGTACACATCATAGTACACAGGCCTCTCTATGCTTGGTTCAACACGGCAAACAATGTGCACGGTGCAGAGGACATCACAACGTGCACCATGCCTGAAGGGGATGTGCAGAAGTGCTTCAGACAACTGAAAGCTTTCAAAGAGGATTGTCCCAATGGCATTTCTGTCCATATCCTCAAATCCCGTGAGGCCCCGATGGCTGTAGTGTTTCTGAACATTTTCAATCTTTCCTTCTCGTCTTTTTCGCAATGGCCGCCATCGATGACATCTCAGAATTATGTCATCATGCAAATGCTTTGAGAATGTTGTCAGTCTCCTTATCTTCTCTGCTCGACCTCGCTCACGGAACTATCTACAGTTCAAAACCACCACAACAGTTCCACCCGTGACACTGATGTGAAGAGAGGGAGAAGCTTCTGCTTCCTTGATGTGCACTTGGCAGCGGACCTCACATAGACAGCTCACACAGACAAAACACTTAAGAGAGCTCAGTAGCAACAGAAAAAATATGTTAATCGATAATTGCAATCAATACCACTCACGCACGACACACAATGAAAATTATTAGCACTAATACAGAATTAACAGAGATAACGACATTGGCCTTGTTTCACCACTTAGATGTTTCCCTGTTTCCTGCAGTTTCACAACTGTATGAGGTCTCATCAAAACATAAAATAATAACCACTTGTCTGAAATGGCAATGACAAATATGCAAACTCCTTAAAATACAAAAAAGTATATTTAGAGTTAACAGGCATATTGACAAAAATTATGTGCTGTGTTTAAATATTTTAACTCCAGAGGAATAACAGCATAATTCATAACCTCACAGTCCCTTTGGCAAACGCATCAACAACACACGTGCTTTTCTCCTGCAGCCTGACTATTCTTTAGTTTCTCTCCTCCAGAGAGGAAGGCACAAGCTGGAGACAATAGTTTTAATAGGATTATTAAGGGCATCAGAGCAGTTTCCATGGATCACAACAGATACACAATGAGAGAACCATACAAGACAGTCAACATGGCGAGATGACTCTGCTTCCTCTAACAATATGTTGACCTTCTATCATGTCTGCTTGGAGAGAGCAGCCCAGGTGGCTGGGGACCTGTACACAGGGTCAGGAAGAGTGTCTGGGTCAATGTTCTGGGGGGTTGAACTGAAAACCCAATTATCCCCACATTCCAGACAGACCTAATTATGCTTGTCAGAGCTGCAGTGGATTCATTATGTTTCTAATTAAGTCCCTATCAGACACAAAGAAATAATAGCTTTATGGTACATCAAAACCTAGCTGCGCTGTGCTGTATTAAATGGGGGACTATCCACTGGCAATCTGCCTGTATGGGTGGTCACAAGCTGCCTCCTTAACAGAGACAGCTGTGTACTGAATGTGGCGAGTCCCTAGTTGTTTATCCCATCGCATAAAGACAGCCTCTAAAACACCATTATTTAACTTTTCAGATGCTGGCAGTGACATAACTAGTTGCATTCCTAGCAATGGGTTAGCAAACATTATCGAGTCCTTGCTAATCCAAACAAACTGTTAAGTGTCTTTAATAGCAGCACATTTGACAGAAAAAGAGAGAAAAAAAAATCTAATCTCATCATCAAGGAAATACAGGGCAAACATAATTAAACATAACATAATATAATGTAATAAAAGTCAAATCAAGGACAAAGAAAAAATACAAGAGTTTGCAAAGTCCTTTTGACATTCCAGCATTTTTTATTCTTTTCAAAGCATGCACTTATTCTTGTGCATTCACACAAATGTATTCGTACCACAATGGGAGCACCTCGGCAAAGATATAAAGCATTATTGGGAAACATGTCACAACCACTCATAAGAAGCGACATGGCTGCTGGGGCCTTTGGCCTTTATCGGCTTCATGAATTTGTGTGCCACTCGAGAGAGAACAAAGAGGGGGCACTTTGTTTTATTTCTAAGTTACAACAACAAGCAAAGCACAAGCTCTGAATGATGACAGACTCACTGATGCGGATTTGAATACCCTAGAAATGAAGCTCAGGAAGCATATGCTGAACAAACAATAGTGGGCTCAAGTGGACAGAACATGTAGAAAACATTTATTTCTCAAACAGGGGAATATGGTATGACAAAAAAGTCATTCAAAACCAGAAATGGAAAAATAAGCACAATGGTGCAGAATCACACATGATATCAAATGTCATCCTGGTTACATTCTATCCTTACTTATATATTTTATTTACCCATTCACATAAATAAAACATGTTGAACACGTTGCAACAATAATAAAGATGCACCAATAAAACTAAATAATTTTTTGTAATGGCGCAGTAATGTCGATTTCAGACACTCATCATTCAGCTTTATTACTTAATAATAAGGAAAAATAAATTATTAGTAATTTAATAATAAATAATCCATCATATATTTTTGGCACCGATTTGGTTTAAAAGGTTTAAAAGCTGATGTTTTGTAGACAAGTATCTTCCTTTTAAACCCACTTTATACACATGGCTGAACTGGTGACTTGTCCAGGGCACACACTGGACAATTTCTTAGAAATGTACAAGTATAACACAGTCGTTTTGTTCATCCAGTTCTACATAGTTGCCTTTGACTTTTAAACCTACACATGTCAATGCACTGGGTCGACAGCCCATGCAAACACCATCCATGACAATATATGTTTGTCTTTTGATATTGGGGATATTTCCATGTAAAATGACATTTTGGCTCAAAATAACAGCTGAAGCTTATGTGAGGGGCAGAGGGGCCCTGGCTGGAGGCTGGATTGAAGGTTGTCTCCGTGCTCCATGTATTGAGCTGACCTTGACCTATTTGTCTTTATTGGGCTGAACTACTCTGTCTGTTTCTTAACCTCCTCTCTGACTCTGTCAGTTTCTCTCAAATAAAGTAATCTCACTTCAACTCATCTCTCCAATTTATGTTGGAGAGACATTTCAAATCTTGTCTGTCATGCCCACATTTCCCATTTATTCTATAACACTGTGAGTAAAGGAACATTATGTAGTTATTCTTAAGGTGAGCTGCACTGCTGAGAAGTGAACATTTCACATTGTTTGGCCTCGTTAACCAGTACATAAATTGCTGTAGGCTGTCAGTGTCCGACTGTTTTGCATTGCTAAACTCTTGAGACAGCTCTGCACTGCTTTTATGATGCAGTGTGACGAATTGTGTGATTTGCTACAGCTAACCTATGATTGGTCCTTGGCACGTCAAGCACAAATAACCCCCTCTTATTATGGCAAGCCCCTAATTAATCAACAAATCCAGTCTGATTGACTCAGAACTCCATCTTCCGTGTGTGTGTTTTGATGGGGGGTTGCGAGGTTCAATATGGAGTTGTACAATAACATCTGTAAACTGGACTGCATCAGTTACTATGCTTGTGATCACAAAAGGTCTATCATAGTTCTCGTGTCTCCGTGATTTGTAAGTTGATTTATAAGAAACACATTGGTCCTGTAACCTGAATTCTGGCTTATTTAAAGAAAAATTCCAGTCATGTGGAAGGGATGGTGGACAAGCCTCTAATTGTTAGTTCCTGCTGGTTTTCAGGGAAGCGCTGTATCCACAATTCTCCAGTCATAAAGTTGTAAATAAAGCTGTAGGACTTTTTTAACACATCCTGATACTCCCCACGTCAAGGCCAGAGGAGGAACATATAGACCAGCAAGACTAGCCTGTGTTGAGTTTCAAGACAGGGGAAAGTTAAAAGATCATATAGACCAGCAAGACTAGCCTGTGTTGAGACTCAAGACAGGGGAAAGTTAAAAGATCATCCCCACTGCACTGAAAATCCCCATAAGAAACTGGTGGAAGCTGAGAACCAGAAGCAGATGTCAAGGATCTTCCCAGATCTCTATACCTGATCGGGCACAAACAAATGGCTTTGGTCAGACAGGTAAGCAATAACCTAACGGTCACTCCGAACGAAATTCAGAGATGCTTTAAGGGAACAAGATAACCTCCCAGAGGAACGTCTTTTGGGCAGATTTTTAGAATGGTCAGTGAAAAAGGCATTTCTCTTTGAAATAACTCAGTAACTGGGAATGGAGTGAACATGGCGATGGCAGTATTTTGCAGATTCATTTTTTTGATAAGATACAAGGAAGATGGGTGAGAATAAAGGTTAACATTCCAACAGTTGATGTCGTCAAGAACTGGTGACTGCAATTGTGAAAATTTCACGTCACAAAACAAGACAAGCATCTTTTGAATCAAAATGATTTTTTGCTGAAAATAAATGTGTTTAAGTGGTGCAAAACTATAGTTTGTGAGTGTTATCGTGTTTTGTGTGGACCACTTTTGCGTCACCCAATGTGCCAGAGAAAAATCAATGATAATATCGCTCCTGTGAGGGTGAGCAGTGATCCAAACGGGCCTCTAATGGTGGGACCTTTTCTGTTATCGACGGTCAATCGATGCTTTGTTGTTATGGCAAAGAAGCGGTTACTTTTGATGCTCATTGCACACTGTGGGTAAAAACACTCATTCAGTCACAATTATTATTACAAATTCATAAAAACAATGGTCACAATCTGCTTTCCTCATTGGTTCACAGAGGATTTGTTGGAATGAGCCATTGTTCGTATTCATAAATAACAGAAAAGTTCATGTCATGTGATCAGCCCTCAGCAGGATAGCTGAAGCTTTCTGCCATGATGATTGACTGAGTCTGCACCACTGCAAGGCAATGGATCACTCAAGAGCCCATTTTGCATTCAGTAAGAAGACTCGCTGTGCCTTTAATTGTAAATCCTTCTTGCGAGGCACTTAGTGTTGTATATCTGTGTGTACACGTGCAAGTGTGTGTCTGTGTGTGAGTGTGCACGCACGCAGCTGGCAGGCTTTTATTTTATCGTCCAGTGGAGCAGAAATATGGGAGCAGTTGGAAAGCAATGCTGCTGGGGTACATTTAGAGGAGCAGTGGAGGCTCCGCCTAGGGATGATAAGTACTGGAGGGCAGGTGATTGCCTGGATAGTTCTAAACGGTTCTTTGTTTATGCCCCTCAAATGATCCTTCTTTCCCCACTGAAGGTACTTAAGCTAATTCTGGGTTGTGTGTTTTACCTGGGGCAATCACAGGTACCAAAAACAGCTAAGCAAACACTGGTGATTACGGCTGTTTTCTGCTGAAATATAGAGCGGGGGAGACAGAAATGTGAGAGGCAAAAAAGCATACAGTATGTTTTCTCATGGCAATGACAATGTGCCAATCTCCAGAGGCTCACAGGTGTCAGCTACCAATGACATGCCCATTGCTCCTCAGGCAAGGCAGGTTTTCAAAAGTGACTTGCTATGTTTTTTTTCAAATATTTTGATTAAATCATTGTGTTTTGAGCGTAAAATGACCTATGTTTAGCTGGCAGTGGTGGACCATTTCTGTTGCTGTTGGTTTACCTATCCTCAGATGCAGTCAAAACAGGAATGTAAGCGGTTGTTGTGTTCCCAAAATTTATTCACACCAGAGCATTTTAGACTTCTCAGAACCCAGACAACCAGTGTGAATATAACCTTGTTCTTATATAATTAAAGTTCTGGCAAAAAGCAGGATCCTCAGAGATGTGTCATCCTAGCTTGTAAAGATGTTTTGCAAAAGTAATTATGTTGAAATCAGTCACTTAAAGTCATAAACAGTTTTCAGAAAATGGCAAAGAGAGACATAATGTATGAACACAACATCCCTCTGGGCCTACAGATGGTGCCTCAACCTGAAATCATGATTGTCACAATCCTGCCCCATCTACTTACTGGGAGATTAATTCTACCCTATGATGTGTTCAACATGTTCCAACAAAATAGAAACGCAGGTGCGCCTTTGTTTTACTTGAGTGAGAGACTCAAATAACTTGATGTGATATATTATTCAACTGACATGATATAATTTGGGGGATGTTTCCATCTTACATCAGATTTTTTAACACTGACACCATTTTTTTTCCTTCTCTGACTGAATTCATTGCATGTTTAATTAGGTCTCAAAAAAGAATATCTTATTAGTTGTTTTTTATGCATTTCACATCAAGAGTATAATTTTTCTCAACTCCACATTCATCTGACCTCCTTTTCATTTGAAGTGCGTTGCATTACAGAGACAACACAGATTTCCTTTGTCACATTATGTCATCGTTTTCAATGCGGTGAAAATATGAAACTTTCACTGTATGAGTACAGAAAAATGAACAAATACAGGCAAATTCTTAGCTTTTGTTGATAGTCAAATAGAGGGAGATGTATCCTCATGAGACAAAAGGAGTAATTACACATTTTACAAAACTTTTTCAAGAATTTTGTATTTGGCTAATCACAATGATTATCTTATCCTATATCTGATATAATGTTAGAGACATTATAGAAGAAAAACATACAGATAAAAGTCTGGAGCATCAAACTGTTTGTTTCTGATGTTTCAGGAAATAGGCCCCACAAATCTGCATCTGCCAATCTACCAGGACCCGACATTACATCCAACACCATGCATCTTTCATGAGCAACAACTCTGGCAACAGGGACAAAAGAAAAACTTTGACAGCGATACATGTAGTGATTATTGCCATTTCTCTGGAAAGGACAATAAGAGCTTTTACTGCAATCTTTACAATCTCCTATAAGACCATGTATTCATCTTAGGTGAAAAGCACTGTTGCCTGTACAACATGTCACCAGCTCAGTTCAGCAATTTACAGGAAGCTTTCATGGCGGTCTGGAAAAGCTCCCCTTAGAAAGCGGAGGGGGGGGGGGGGGGGGGGGGGCGGGGTCTCATTTTCTTTTCCATGCAGCATTTGACACAAAAAGAAAAAAAAAATGTCATCTTCAGATAGTTTTCCCCGGTCCAAAACAATATCAAATTGCAAATACTTTAGATGCTGCCAAGTTATGACTTCGCAATAACAGAAATTTTACAAACCCACCTTGCCACCCTGGCTCGTAGCTTATTGGTTGCTGTTATAGTCTGGTACAAAAATGTTCCATTTCCCTTGACATCAAGTTTGAGTCTCATCAAAGGGTCCATGTTTGCATTACGAAATCTTTATTTATGTGGACTTTAACTATGGAGTTTGGCATCAAAATAACTCCATATTTAACAGCACAATTACAGTGGTGATTGAAACTGTTGTGGAACTAGAATTGCAACATAAATGGAACTTAAAGTGATTTAAAGAAAAAAAATAAAAATTTAAAATGAAACTAAACAGAAACAGTTTTTAATTTTAGTCCTGGATAATTCAGGAAAAATATTAGAAACTGTTTGAAAATAGCAGAAATTAATTATAAATGGTAATACAAATATCATTTGAGAAACAATTATTTCTATCTTGTTACTTAGGATGAACGCTCCACAAAGAGGTCAAAAACTTCACATCGCATTTTAAACCGTATCCCAAGACAAATAGCAGCTTATTTTCAGGCAGTTATGATAGGGACCAGAGAAACTGATATTCATTAAGCAAACTCAGCTGGAAAACAAACCATGTTCCATTTCATTTTACACCTCATTTGGCAAGCTAAGCAGAAAGCCCATTATTGCCTTGTGGCAGAGGACTAGAAGCCTCTGAAAACAACACTGCTTGGATAGTGACAGAATTAGCATGGCTAAGTGTTTCACACTTCAAAGGTCAAGAGCTGGTGGTGATTGAACGTTAGCTTGTGTAGTATACATGTAATCAATTATATTTGTGCTTCATGGAGGGTGATTGGAAGACAGAGAGGGAAGAGAAAAAACAATGGAAAAGGACAGTTACAGTGACAGCCTTGTAAACAGACCACTGCAATTCAAAGTCCCATTTGCACTGATAATTTAATCTTTGGTAGTGTTCTTACATTACCTGTGTCCACTATGCAATAATACAGACAATAGTATAAAAGGGCTTGAAAGGCTTGCCTTGTGATCAGGTTCATAGTGTCTCTTTGCCATGTTAAGGCCACAGGATGTGTCCTTTCACACCATTCTGTCACCAGCTCTGCTTTTCTATCTGCCTTCTCAGTGTGGGGTCATTTCACTCCGTGTTGCTGATCGATTCATTTGACATGATTTTTTTTCTGTTGGACCATCATGAGATCAAAGGCCATGTCAGAGTGTTACAGAGATGTCATTACACTCTATGTTTTGTTTTTATCTGTTTACATTCCAGCAGATATAGATGGATAAGTTCGAATTCCACCCAGTGATCTCAACAAACTGATAGATCATCTATTACATTTTGAAAATAGCCATTTTCCAAACTATTTCTGAAAGACACAGCCGAGAGCTCTAAATCCACTATTTTTCACTCCAACATCTCTATGGTAACACAAACCAGATTTACAAATCACTTGTTCAACAGATCAAGGCAACATTTTAGTGGCTATCATAGTTTTATTTTAGAAATAGATGATGACGCCGGGTTGTGGAGGCTGGTTTTCATTAACAACTACACAGACTGATTTTGGCAAATCTGCTTAATGCACCACTTAGATTTAGCTTTTGATGTCATCAGGTAAGAGACAGCATACACGTGCTTTTCATATTAATCTCAGACAGAATGGCACAAGGGAAAAGACTGTTCAAAATCAGGAATAATGTACATGCCAGGGGGGGTCGTGGTGACGAGCCATTCTGCAGGAGTGCAAAACACTTCAGCTGTGATGAAAGCATTAGTGTCTTCAATAGAGTGGAAAAAGTTTGAGCATGTAAGGAAGTACATGGATGTTGAAGCAGAAAATGCAGGTTAGGCTGAGTCACAAAAAAAAGCAGCGAATCAGCCAGAAATATAGGCTAATGCTGACTCCAAAATGGTTCCTCATTCAACTCGGAACAGGGGTGTAGCTGTAACTGTAACTGTAGCTAAACATTCAATTGAGTCACAAAGGTCAAGCTCTAGAATCACTCACCGCCACACCTCCACCCACCTTCACCATGTTTGCGGCCACAGTTTGAATTGTTGAAAAGAGTTACTGTAAGATGGACAATGTGAAATCTAACCGCTGAAATATAATGATAGCAAGGTCTGTTCTGTATGTGACTGATGACTATGAAACCACAGCTGTGGGTTATGACATATGCCAGGGAACTTGTTTACCAGGCAGACACTTCACAGAAGGGCTGAATCTGCATGATCATGGCATGTGAACATGACACTTAAGCCAACAGAACGCTGTTTTTCATTGATCTACATACCTGTTTTGAAATGTACAGTGATAGCATCTATGCCTGTCTGGAGAGTGTATAGGCTTTAACAAGGCCTGGTGACAGCCTTCAGAACTGGGGTTGAGTGTGTGTGGCAGGTTGGTGCTGTTTGTGCCGGACTGAGTGACTGTAGTCACAAGTCTGTGTTGACTTGTATGAGGTCAAGCTCTGGAATGCAGACGAGTGGGTGTGTGTGGTCAGCTGTGGTAAAATGTGGATTTCCCCGCATTGGTTCCTGCCAACCTGGGCTGCTCAAAAACCACTGTGACTGTTCTTGGACACGGGCCACCCTAAAGGAAAATGAGAAGTAAAAGAACAGCAGCAAGCCACTGTTTCTTCCCATTTTCTCTGGAAGTTGCCTTGGAAGAGTTTTAATGACTCAAACTTTATTATGCTTAAATGCATCATTATTTCCACCTTCTATTTTGGTATTAACGTCATGTTTTTGATGATATTAATGCTGAGAATATAAATGGAACGGAATAAGTAGAACTTGAACATTTAAAGAAGCCACTTCTAAGATCAGTGAAATGAAATCAAAAGAAAAATTGCTCTAATAAGTTATTCTAAATCTGAGTACTTTTTATTTGTATTCCCCTATTTGCTTTTGTCTGCAAAGACTTGAAATGGAGTTACATTGAAATTGGTTTAAGGTATACAACGGTGTAGTGTCTGTCCAACTCATCACTCGAAGCCATACAAACAACGAAGATGGTCTTTGAAAGTGTCAATTGCCTCAACATAATAGAAGAACAAGAATAGTTTAACATAAAAAAGGGCATAAAGTATGAAAGCAAAACCCAAGGGATTTGTTGACCATAAAATATTTGACTTTAATCTTGAAGATGGACTTCAACACACTGAACCAGTTTTCCAGTCCTTCAGGTTTCGGATCCCTAAAGATATGATTTCGCATCAGCTTATGAAATGATGAGCAAGTTTCTAAATTTGTGCACTCTCCCTCCTAATGGCAATGAAACTGTGAGATTCTAATGTCCCACCTGGCTGATTGCCGACATTTCCATCCCTCATTCAGCCACCCTTGCTGGCTGTCACAGCTGGCCTCAGACCTACAGAACATGGAGGCCTAAATGTCACAGCGCCTTCTTCTCCACAGAGGTGAGCCAGTGGGGCACCCTAAGTGCTGGTGTACCCACTCAACATCCAGCATTTAATGCTTTTAGAGGAGAAAATGGATGGTGAAATTACATGAATTAAGGTATTTAAAATTTGGACCTTTGACAGTGGCTTAGAGTATAAAAGCATTTTACCTAAGCATGATAACATGTTGGGTCACACAGCTTTTCTTGTATTCACTTTTGAAACTTCAGGAGGGAAAAGTAGGGCATAACATATGTGCTTCATGTTTTTCGTCCAAGTTCTTTCCCTGTGTAGCTGAACATCAAGATTCTCTTTAAAATCTGACTTTTTTAATAAGCCGATTGAACCTATAAATCGATTTCATGACATATTCTAAATTATTAAAGGAAATGAATACAGGAAGTAAGCAATACAAGCATAAATTTTAAATGACTGTGTTAGAAATTCAGCCTTATGCAGTTCATATTGGAAATGTGTAAGAGATAGTTCAAATGAAGTACTTAACAGCCATTGAGTGTTTGAAAATTCTATAAGGGGTAAAATGCAAAGAAGCTTTTATCTGGTCATAGGATCCACTATGCTGTTGGAAGCCAAAGACATCTCAAACACTGACCATTGCGTCAATCCATGGTGTGACTAAATGTATGATGCTAATCATCTTTAAGAATATCTAAGATAGCTTGATCATACTCATGGTCAATTCCAACAGGTGCAAAAAGTATCTAGATTTATACCTGGTACCCATCTTTTAAAATAGCTTTGCAAATGGTAACTCATCTCATCTAAATATAAGTGTTTCTCTCTCGTAAAGAGTACAGGAAAACCTAAATCTCATCTTTATGTTTGCACCAGTTTTACCGTAATCATGAATATGTGTTATACATTTTAACCAATGAGACAATGAATAGCTGGTAGAAACATATGCAAAAACAAACAAATTCTGCTCCAAAGTAGCAAATTAATTCATATATACAACTACACTAGATGTTTGAGGGGAGATCATAGACTTGATGAGTTCTTTCATCAGTGGTTCGGTATGACCAGAACAGCACTGCAGGCCTAATTGGAATAATTTAACTGCTTGCTTTGAAGTGTAAAATACATGTGCTGGAGGTTCCTGAAAGGTCAGTGCTGGAGGCATTACACAATGATGCTGTGAGATGTTAAATGGCACAGAGAGATAATATCATCATTAGGATTCTATTTTAATGATGCATGCCTGTGGGAGACTGATCTCTGCTATTCAAGAATACGTGATCAATTTTTGTTGGCATGGAAATGCTTGCTGAAATGTTTGTTGTTTCAAAAATCCAGCCATCTTGTTCTCTGCCTCGATTACATTTCTAATAGACACATTTTCTTTGTCTATTCATGTATTGCTACTGTATGAATACCTAAAACATACAGAAACAATCCATAATCGTCAAACGTGTGTTGAAATGTGCAAACACCTTCTCTGTAGATGTACCTTAAATGTATTAAATTTTGTTGATTGCAGAGATTGAAGGAACCAGACTGACAAATCTGTGTACATTAAAGTGTGAAAAAAAATTTTAAACCTGGCGAAAATCTCTAAATTTGTACCTGTAGTTCTTTCATGATTAAAAAAACAGACAGGGCCTCCCAACATATTCAGAGGAAGGGGGCAGGCATGCAGGGAAAACATTCCTGCCATTAGAATGTGCATAACAGAAACATAAATAGCACCTATGGCTTTTATCTAATGAGTTGAATGAAATAGCCAGATGCTTGATTCCTTCATTTCAAGGATTTTGTAGTTTTTAATTGCATTCATTCTTTTTTTGCACATATTTATGTTTTCAAAGGGAATTAATTTACCATAACATTCCCCTGCAGACGTGTTTGTTTCCAGAGATGCATGATAAAGTACTGCACTTGACTACTGAGATGAAAATGGTTGTGATGTCTGCTTTTCTCAGGCTTCCTTTTTATTTAGACACGAGAAATGTTTCCATTGTACTGATTGCAGTACTATGAAAATATAGTACGTGGCACAAGTAACACCTAAAATGGTTTAGGCAGAGTCACCTAAAGCACATGCAGCGGGTGGCAGAAATTGACTAAAATTGTTCTTGCTGTACCAATGACCCACAGCCAAGTGAATGCACATTCAATAATGGACTATTCAATAATTCAATAATGGACCCCCTCAGGTATAACTTACTCTTCTTCTTTCTGTTTCTGTCCTGTATTATAATATTTTATTTCACTCTTAGATTACACATTGTGTGTTGCAGCCAACAGATAAATCAAATTATAAAAATTCCAACATGGTTTAGAGTGATGAGGAAATCTTTTTTTCCCCTCCTGATTACTATGTAGAGAATAAATCTAATTAAACTTAAGACCTTAGCTTTGTAGGAATTAATGGCGGATATGCTGTCCTCCATTTTGTTCTTATCTGTGATGAAAATTAATTATTCAAATCATTCAGCTAAATGTAAAAGCATCTAAATGTAAAACTCGGATAGGTTTTCATTTTTTTATAGTAGGAAAAACAGTCAACAACACATTTAGAATAAGGTTACTGTGCTGGGGCCCAAAAGATTCTTTTTCCATGACGGCTCCAAAAAGTTTGTTTCAGTTCCAACATTTCACCCCTATTTTGTATTTTCCTGGAAAATTCTCTTGAGTTCCAGCAAAAGCTTTAGAAACCATTTTTAAGAGGGTTTTGAAATCTTCTGATGGGAGTGTTGATGATATATAGTAAAAAAAAACTTTAACAGACTTTTCTATGCACTGAAATACACTCTAAATGTATTGCAAGTGTAAATATTTGCTGAAAATTTTTATTTAGCAGTTGACGTTTTCACTTTGGTTGGGTGCACTGTGTTTTGCACCAGTAAGTGTGGTTAAGTTGTTGTTCATGCTGATGACTGATTTCAGAGGTAATCAAACGGCCCCAGGTTCTCTAAAAGAACATGTTTTCTGTACAGACAGAATAGGAAATCCTCCTCCTGCTCCATCCCACCACTGATCACAGTTACCAGTCAGTTTATTTGATATGAGCTGCTTTATCTATCTGACATTTGCAAATTTCTCTTTTACCTGAAAATGGTCTGTGACTCTTAATGGCTGACAAATATCAATCAATTTAACAAAAATGATTTCACATCAAAGGGTCTATCATTTAGTGAACATTGTGTATTCATTGGAAGATTTCGACACTCTACCAACCCCACTGCAAAGAAAAAAAGCGACAAGCTTAACAGACAGATAAGTCCGATAGAAACCTATAGAATAAAGATTTTGCATATTCAAACACCAGAATCAACTTTTACAGCTCTTCTTTAAAAAAATAAAAGGACAAATTCAGCAATGCTGTCACTCCAATACTTCTTTGCATCAACCACTAAAGTAAAGTTATCTTTGGCATCACTCAACTTCACTATAACAATTTTCGTTCTCTCTTCCCTTTCTCTTACCTTCCCCTTCAGTTTCATCAGCCAGCTTGTCACTCATGTATCTGTTCAATAATTCAGAACTATATTTTCCTTTCCTCATCTGATAAAGAGAAATCACAGCCTGTTGGTGCTGTAAAACCTGCCTCAACCTGAGACTGGGCCGTGAAATTGGAGTGCCAGGCAGGTATTAACCTGGCTGGGTATGTACATATTAATATGCTCATTATCTGCAGTGGGGAGGTGCACATGGTGTGTGGAAGCCTGGTGACATTCAAGAGGTAACAATGCAAAGGCACTTGTGTTTGAACCCAGAAATGCTGAATGCATGTGCCACCACACAGTCAGACCAAGCTTTCCTTCTGGAGACGCGCAAACACAAAACATGGCTACCCAGTGCACTTAGCATTCATTTTCACCAGTTCCTGTTAATTCCCTCTGTAGAAACGGTAGAACAGTATTATTAATCATGTTCGGCCTTTGGCAAAAAGCCAACCAAACATCCCCGGGAAAAAAAGAGTAGCTTGTTTATGCTGAAAATTAATTCTTTGTCATGCACATCTTGTTTAAGAATTGAAGAAATTTGCCTGGAGTGAGGACGCATTCATGCTGCTTGCTTGACCTTGTAGGGTTACATTGCATTGTTGTAAGAGACCAAAGCAGAATTGAATGTGCAGTATCTCCAAAGAGCAGGAAACGGGGGATGCAGTGGTGATTTGAATGGGTTATGACATGAACCAAACATAAGAATGACCGTTTTCTGAGTTACCTTGTGTTTTCTCAGACAACGTTGTTTCCTATGTTCTGATAATGTTTCACATTCCAGGGTTGTCAGTACTAGTTTGCTTTGAATCTTAAGTTTGTAATTGTGTAACACTTTATTAGTTATCATCAGTCACTTTAACTGGTGTTCTTAATTCATCTTCATTCAATCTCAAATGGTTAACTTGGGTCTCGTGGTTAATCAGTGTCTAAGTCTAGCCTGTCCCACACAGAAGTAGGGATTTTTTCCAGTTGAATATAGAATAGTTCATGTTAGTAGTTAACACTCCTCATTGTGTGGCAGAAGTATATACTGAAGGTATTTAGATTAGCATATTGATCAGCTCCAGACAATAAAAACCAAAATCAAGTTCCTCTGTGAATCAGTTAATTCTTATTAGACTTACTAGATAACCCATATTCATAAAAGAAAAACATATCTGTGCAGCCTCCAGAGCTTTCAGAGTGCTGTGTGAGTTACTGAAAATAAATCTGTGAAGTCCAACACTTACAGGATTTTTTTTTCTTTCTCACTCCTTGTATTCTCCTTGTATTTATTTTTTTCCCTCTGTATCCAAATAGCATTACTCTGCAAATCGTTATGGAAAACCCTTGATTATGTCAGTCCACTTAAAGATTTTCTATTCTCAGAGTATACAAAAACATTTTTTTTATAGCCTGACTCTTTGTCCAGTCTATCAAATTTACTCCCAGTGGACTGGAGAAACATTAGTACAGCTCACTCAGCTTTTTGCCAGAGGCAACCGACAGGGTGGGAGCGATGGGACTGGGATCATAAGGGCTGCCCACAGTGCTGGCGAATGGAATTTAGGGCTGCATTTGTGCCACACAACCACAGGGATGGAAGTGGATGGGGGCATTTCACGCTCTCAGCAAGTTGTACGAAGTTAATTTGACACATGTAACTTCATGCTGTATTAGAAGATGGTGTACATTAAATATTTATGATTTTCATTAAGGTAGGAATATTAAATATGCACACTATGAAAAGCCTGTACAAACATGCACATGCACACATATATGTTGTTCAGCCCGCTATTCTTTTCAACTTAGGTGATCTGTATTTGTCCTACTGTAAAAAACTGTGCATGTATGGTGATTTTTAATTCGAGGTCAGTAATACATATTATTAAAAATGGCCTGAAAATCATCTGCCACCTTATAGCTGCTGCGACAGTATAGCTGACAAAAGAAAATATTTGCTGTATTACTGTTTCATGTCAAATTCACATGAACAATCACATGCACAATATCATAATACGTGTATATACTAAATACTAAATACTGTAAAATAGGACATTGACACAGAGTTTTTTTCTACATTCCAACAAAGGTATTTCAATTATTGAGTTTTTCATCCATAGGATTTATGATATCCATTATTATTGCAGTAAAACTAATATTGGTTCCTTTAAGCCAAGTAAAATCTGAGGGCATTGAATTCCTAGAAATTATCTCACATCCTGCACTTTTTTAAATCTATTTAATTGTTTTTATTCTTTCGAATTTCAATATGAGAGTCGTTAAGATTTATAGTGCAACAAGATAGATGTCACTTTACATCATTGGGTTTTTCTGTGCAACCTGATAGTATAGATGATTAAAAGAAAAGGCTGTTTTATAACTTGTGGAGGCTTTCATCATAATTTGTTTCAGCAGTCTGTTTGTTCTACCTTTTTAGAAGATCAACTTTAAGGTCATGCTTAGAAGGCACTGATGTAAAAGGTCCAAAAGATGGTGAAGGCTGATAAACTGACGGGTTTGTGAATTTGCTTAACATTTTCCTATTGTCCTGAGAGACCTATGATCTAATGAAAAAAGCATAGAGCCAGGAAAAAGCTGGCCTGGGACATTTTGACTGTTAAAAGAAGTCAAACAACCAAGCAAGTCCTGATATTTACATTACTATAGACCAAATACTAAGAGGAGGATGGATTTAAGTCTAGAGCATCCGCTGTATAGTAAAAAATAAAAAAACATTCTCACCCACTTGCAAGGTTCAATGTTACCTAATTGAATCCTATCACTGTAATCTTTCTTTTCTGTTGTGATTGTATTTCACCCCAGTTTACTCCTAGCTAAACATTTTTTGGGAAGATTTTTCTGACAACACAAGCTTTAAACTCAAACAAAATAGCTACAACTGTGTCCAGAATGAATATTTGCCATGTACGTTAGCTAGTTCTTGCATCAGCCCATGTTGATAGCATGTCACATGAATCCTGGGGTGGTTCATTTCCATTTAAAACAGGCACATGACAAGATTTTCATCATGCTTTAACAAACAGTCTTACATGATCTGAAATGATAACATTTGTTTGAGGACATGCATTATGCAAATAAGTCATCATATTGTAATTCCTGGAGTTGGCAGTGCCTTGCTTAACATGATTATATCAAAATCTTTCTTTCTGTTTGTGTTGCATGTTAATTTGTTGATACCAAGCTCATTTTTCTGTTGCATTCCTAACTTATGACTATGAATATACATTAGGAAGATTTTAATGCAATAATGTGTTCTGACAGTACTTCATGCCTGTCAAAAAAATACTGAAAAATTATATTGAAGAGATGTGTTTAAAAGCCCTCACAGCCCCAGCTCATTCAGGTCCAAAGATCATCCATACAACAGAGACGTTTGTCCCCAGTTAAAACATGAAGCAGTCAACATTTCCTAAAAAGCTCCAGGAGACAGAACGTTTTAGACACATCCAAATTTTTAAGACATCTTGCTGCACACACACATACACTCATACACAAACACTTAAATAAGCACGCCCATGCTAATACGCTCCCTTTTGTTGGCCACCCTGGGCCGTCCCCTGATGAAAACTACTTGTTTACTCTGTGATTCCATATTAGCTTCCAGACCGCAGTGACCCGGGAGCAGGGCAACTTTCTGCGGCAGTGCCTGCCCTGTAGCTGCTGTCCCTGGCTGAAGATCAAGGTTGTCTGGGTTTGCTCAAAACACTGCCACAGAATGGCAAGGACCCAAACGCTGCCTATTTGGAAAGAGTGAATAAGGCAGGCACATAAGACACTATTGACAGCACAATCAACATGTGACAAATCCCCAGCTGTAACTGTGGTCCTGTCTGACGCAACTAATCGTACGCCATAATTTCAAATACCTCCAGTAATAAATCTTTTCACCAGTACTGTATAGTGACATCTCCTATTACATAATATGTTTTTTATTGCTATAGTACATATGTTAATTTCATGTTTTTATTAGTGACTTTAATTCAGTCATTTAGTGCAAACCTCTTCAAATTTTAAATTAAAAATATTGTGAGCGGCAGATTACACAAACTGTACAAGTTAGCCAAGGTTTTTATATTTTCTTGGAGAAGAAGATGAAAGATCGATGCTTTCAAAATTCAAGAGGAACTGCAGAGACAGCCCTGACTTCCTCAAATAACTATTGACCGCGGCACAAGGTGACCCAACAATAACCAGGAAATATATTGATCACACTGACATTCCTGCCTAATTGGCTGGTTTTGTCTACTCTGAGCAAAGTTTACCTAACTTGTACAAAGAAAACAATAAAATTATTCTTACTGTAGGTCATACATACATTCATTTAAACATAGAGGATAATTCAAGTCTTAGAACACAAGTCCTGTTTGAGAATGCAGGGAGTTAACTCATTTTCTTGGTATTGTGGTATAAATTTATCTTATAGACGGCAGCTTCATCACTAGAGACAAGCCATCAATACACAATTATTCTAATGCAATTAAACATGACTATTACTCTCTTCTTTCAGTCAATACTGATCATTTCTGATAATTACAGGAAATGTGTCATCAAGGTCCAGCTGGGGTGTCACTCCTGTAATTAAGCCTGAACGCTACTCATTCTGAGAACTACCACACAAAAAGGGCCAATCACTCCTACTCCTTAACCTCATCCTTCCTTGGCAGAATCTGGTGCTGTCTGATTGCAGACTTCCAGGATGAAAAGTCATGGCCAAACACAACAAGAACCATGCCACCACACACACACACACACAGATACAAACACTGGCACCATAGTCAGGAGAACCACGCTCACAGCTCACCACGTTTGTGTGTCTGTCACCTCCTTCTATCTCTACATTTTAGAATCATGCAACCGCCCTGCAATGGCCTATGTGTCAACAACTGAGTGGGAGCAGAGCAGTAACAGGATGTGGTCCACCAGGGACACAGCAGTGGGATTACAGCCACACTAAGGTCTTGTGTAACAAACAGCTTGTAAAACCAGCCAGAGCCAAGAGGAGGAAGTGAAAGCCGGTGGCTATACTGCTACACACATTTGCTTCTGCACGTACACCTAAATCATAGTCAGTAGAAAGAAACGTCATCACATAACTGTTCATTGGTTGTTGTTATGACCCACAAGATGTCACGCTGACCCAGCACTGCAGGTA
>JABUIW010000047.1:3625233-3643834 GCA_013363375.1 Menidia beryllina | reverse complement strand
ATTCACTAGAAAGGATTCTTTACTAAATTTGAAGCAAATATGTCATATCATTTTCTTTTGTTTATATGTTTTTTGCTGACTATCTCTGGTACCCAAAGAAGTATTGCATTTGTTCAACCCAAGCAAAACCTGTTTGTGTTGTTGCATCAACAGTCAAAACACTGAGCATGAGAGCTTAACTGGAATCCAGGAAAAACAAGCTCCAGGAAACAGCATAAAAGTGGCCAACAGTTGTGAACTACACTCTGTTTGTCTGTATCTGTCACAGAAAAACTTTGATCTTTGTCATTCTGTTGATCCCCTGCTGTGACAAGAATGGTTTGCACTCTTCACATCAGGGCACAGTGCCAGTGATCAAAAGACTTTAATTCCAGGCCCTGCTGCATCGTGACCCTATTTGTTTTCAAAAAGTTGAATGGGACTCCACACACTCACCCAAATAAGTCAATGCTTCTGGTGACAAGAGTCCAATTAGGAAAAAAGAAAAGTAGCCATCAAATGAAGATCATTCCCTGCACAGCCTGCAACACCAGAAGATGAAGAAAATATGGAGTATGGCCTAGAAAAGACAACTTTTAGCCAGTTCTGGCTGAAAAGCTCATTTGAGCCCCTTATCCTTCTCTGGTTGGTAAATTGTTCAAGTCAAATACTGTTTACAACTTTCTTGCTAGTTTTAGTGACCTTCAGAACCATCACTGATATTCCACGGGTAACTTTTTTTACCCACAACACCGAAGGCTGCTTTCTCACATTGTGTTGGATTACGGCTTGTTATTCTGAAAAATACTGCATTTTATGTGAATGAAAATTAAGAGTCATTACAAAATGTCTAAATTTTCCATTTGGAGACAGTTATTCATGTGCAAATATTGTCTGAGCCATAGTAACATCAGTGGATGGTCAGACGATGGTATTGTTATCATTTCTAGATTTAAATCCCAAAGGAACCGGCTGGAAATTCTTGAATTGAAAGTAAGGTTTCTGCACAGTCTTATTGGGCCACTTTTCACTTGTAATTTCAGTGACATATGTAAATAACATCAGCTTTGGTGGGAATTCAGCTGTGCAGAGACTATAGATAAGCAAATCTAGAGTGCTGACACAAGGCAAAATGCAATTGCAACAGAATTTATCTCATGAATAAGTTAATCAGCAGATGATGTAATTTAGCAAAATTGAACAGTTTTGTAATGACTTTTTAATGAAAAAAGAAATAGAAACACTGAATGGAACTGTTTATGGTTTGTTTGCCAGACCACTCGACATTCATACTAATATAGTTCATGGTGGTGCAGATAGGCAATGGAGGATGAGCTGTGACTATAACCAAGCCATTTGCTTGGAGCATCGTCTGCAGTGAAAGGAAGTAACTAACTTTTATGTGAACTTTGGACTCTGTGAAAACCAGACCTCTATTCATTCTGGGAAAAAAAGAGGAAAACCACAAAAAGTAATAATATAATATGGCCTCTTTAAAAGTTTAACTAAGCCTGTGCCACATACCATGCTGTCCATTTAAGTTCTATTTCTGACAACAACAATTTCAGCCGTTAAAATGTTACTCTAATTAAAGCCGTTTTCTAATATATATTTTTCGGCCGTAAACACTAATTTCCAGTTTTGGACAATATTCATTCAAAACACACCTACACACATCATTCCTCAGAGCTTAATTTCTCGATTTCTGGATAAAGGTCAAACATCATCCATGAGAACTGCAGGAACGCAAAATTATTGTTGAATTTGGCAGTTAAAGTTATGAGAAAGCTGGACTAGATCGCTCTGTGACTTTGAATAAATTTAATTCTGAGGTACAATAAAGTGCTTCAGGGTTTCAGTTAGCCAAATGCAGGCTCCTGGCAACGCAGTGAAATTGCAAAAGTGAATTTTACCTTTTTGTGTTTTACTCAGTTCAGTTGTACAAAGAACTGAAATGAGACAATGACGCACATTTCCTTTGCTTGTGTGTGCTTCACACACGAGGCTCACCCATGCGGGCGAGTTGCTCTTGGCTTCTGCCCCTCCTCTTACTGGTACTGTTGAAGTTAATGCCAAATATATATTTGTTTGCTTGAATAAAAAAGGATCTTAAAACTCACAAGCAAGTAAATTGCTATGTGAGTCGCAAGCCTCCCATCCCCAATTCATCTTGTACTTCAAAAGAAACTTATTGGCAAGTACAGTCATGCCACAATCTACTGATACCAAAAAGGTATTCCATGAATGATTTAATTTGCAGCAACTCCAACTGTAAAACTGTGACGTTAACCACAAATGAGAGTTTTCCTACACTTTCTTTTGGCTCAGTCTGTGCTTGTGATCATGCAGTGGATGCTTCTGGCACATAGTATCAATTCTTGTTGCCAGCGAGCACAGATATGATCCATAATTTCTGATGGATTAGATTTGTGATTGTTTCATGGAAGCAGCTGGTGATTTTTCTGCACTATTTTGGAATCATCACAGGTGCTTTAGTTGTTTTTTCAAACTGCTCTCCAATTCCAATGCTGGGTATATAATAATGGATGATAGGGAGAAATTATTGTTCTTGGCAGCAAATCATTTTGAACGGCTTGTGATTGGAGGTTGTTTTCATTATAATATCAAAACGGTTACCCCCCAAAAAAAACTGTTTCTGTTTTAACTGATGAAGGACTCATAAATACTTGATTTCCTAGCAAAAAGATTAAAATTTCTTAACACAATTGCATGTTTTGTGTGTTTATCACATCTGAATTGTAGTTCTGAAAAAAAGAAAACTTAACTTTACTTTAAAATGACTAAGTCAGACATTTTACCTCATATGTCATAATGAAAAGAAACTGGTAATTATAAAAAGAATAACTGTACGATTACTGCAAACATAGGCCCAGCCCTATGTCCATAGGGCATATACAGTATGATTGCTTATATATATAATGCTTGCATATGATATATGAGTGTCCATATAGGATTGCTTCTGGTTGTAAAAAAAGGCCATTAAGACAACAACTACATTTTTTAGACAGAACCTAAAATCCAAACAACGATCTCAGAAGTTTTTAATTTTACATGTGGCATCATTGGGGCCATGGTAATTTTTTATGATGTATCATAAGTCATATGTACTGAGTTGAGTGGATAGTGTTGGTTAGTTTGAGCATGTATATAGTTGCAACTCATTCACTGGCTGGATTATATCTTTATATGTATGTATATTGTATTATGTGGCCGCATGTTAAGTAATAACCTAATTATTTAATGGAATAGAGATCAAAACAAGGTAACTGGGGGAATATTCTACTGAAATTCTACTTAGTTATTCCTTCACAATACATTTTATCAGAGAGCAAATTTTCTGTCAGTTTATGGATAAGTTTCCTGTGAACTGAGAGAATTTGGTTGATTTTACCTAATAAAGGAAAATTAAGTAAAATGATAGTGAAATCCTGGAAGGAAACTGATATAAACCTTTTTCATGAATCTTGGATCCTAAAAAATTAATCATTGAGACAGGAAAGCAGATTAAGTCAAACTAAGCGTAAAAAAGATTGATGCTTACTCTGCATTCTGTCTGGTATGGATCGTTGGAATTCAGAGGGGAATATTTTTGTTTCTGTCTGGTGTCTGAAAGTCTAACCCGAGGGCCTGTCTGGTCCTCAGGTTGGAAGCATTCTATGCAACGTTCGTCTTGATCTCCCAGACCTCACTGATGACAACTGGCTGGCAAGAATCTAGATTCTTCATCTTTAGAGGTATTCCAATGACTTTAGCACCAGCAAAAGGAAGAAATATGCTCCTGACTTCCCAAATCAGAAACAAACAATGTCTCCAGTGGGAGAAACACTATTAACCAGGATATGTTCTTCTCACTCTGTTCTTTAAAGATGGGAAGCTTTGAGAGATCAAGTATCATTATTGAGTTAAATGAGCCCAATTGTTTGTTAAGAAATTGCTTTAAGATGGCAGATAAGATATTTGCACATTTCACATGTATAAAATGGATAATTGGAAAATAATGTGGCCAAGTAAAATGTTTTGATAAATGGCTTCTAAGTGGGCATCTGGCTGGATAAAAGAATGGAAATGACTGAATAAGTCTGAACGACAGACAGAAATGGAAGAAGGGAAGATGAGCGTGAGGGTGGGTGCTGAGTAATGACACATTTAGTCACTTGACTGCGAACAAGCAGGAAATGGACTTCTCTGAGAACATGTAAGGGACATACTGTGAAAAGGGGGCATTATTCACTAAATTGTGTCTGTAGACTGAAATGCTTCCATTTTCTAACTGTGGGATCTGTTGTTTCGTACAAAAATGACTCCATTTCAATTTCAGCACAAAAAGCTATCTATAAAGTAAATTTTATATGTTTGTCTATGAATCCAGTATTTTCAGTGACAGAACAGAAACATTTATATTGCGGGTCATGCTCCTTTTAATATATAATATGACTACGAGTATACAAGCATAAAATATGGGCTGATTAGTCTTTCATTTGGACTATTTGCCAACCACAGCGTGATGCAGAATTTGAATAATGAAACTACTGGTGAAGTCCTGCTGCGCTGATCTCTTCATTTCAAAGAGTCGAGGGTTACAAGGGAGCTCTGGGAAATGAGAGGACAGAAATCGAAGACCTTGAAGTGGAGGCACTGAAAAACTCAGCCGTGTATGTTTTGGAGGATTCGGTGTGTCTGGGAATGGATTATTTCTAAAAGAGCCATGAGAGTGGCAGAATCCACTGGTCCACTTCAGGTGTGATCAGAGTGCTCCATCATCCAATCAAAACATGATGCACTAAATGGCATCCTAAAGTGACTCAAGGTCTCTCTCAAAACCACAAAAAAAGTCAGTTGATAGATGCCCATGATCTGTCAGGATCACTGTTTAACTGATAATTGTATAAGTACAGTTGTATAACTGTCTAAATAAGGATGCTCAATGGTATTTTTAAGAAATTGTTGGACGTGTGACCTCTTTAACTTTTTATCACCTACAGATTAACTACAGATTTCTTTTTGGTGTAAATGTTACACACGCACGCTCACAACAAGGTGAACATTACTGTCGGCTTGGAGTGTGATAGACTGTTTGGGGGATATTTTTTTCTTGCATGCCCGCGTGGAGGAGCCTGCTGGGAAATCATCCCCTGTTGTCTGCGCAAATGGCAAAGATGTAGATGATGTAAGAAGACAAAAGTGCACTTGACAAAGCACACTTGTGTTTACTAACCCTGCTGAGAGACTGAAAAAAAGGTGCACAGGAACATGGCAAACAACTAGGTTGCTTTTTGATTATTCTACTTTCGATTCAGCATCCTCTGCAAGAGATACAAACATTTTGATGAGATGATGATCTACAGTGAGATATGCCCTGTATATTTAAATTATGGTGTATCGAATTTAAATATTTGTAACTCTTTGTAGCTGCAAAGGTCCAATGAAAACATGGCTATGCTTCACATTGGTTCCTTTTAAAGTTTTCTTTGTGGTGTACAAATGATCAAATAAAGGGGCATTGTGGCATTCTGTCCTCTCTTAGTCTCATTCTAGATTTTATCGCGGAAATTGTAAAAAAAAACAAAAAAAACACAGGTGGTGTGGAAATAAAATTGAGCACAGAAATAAATAAAAAAAGTACATTCAATAAACATAACGATGATGTAGATCTCAGATGGTACCCTGTCCCTAACACAGGTCCACTCTCATTGCCAAAGCTTGACAAATCACCAATAAAAGAATAATCTTTCTTTTCCAAATCTCGCTTAACTAGAACTATCCTGACTATGTCCTGATATTGCTGACTTTTCCATCTAAATATTCTTGTTTGGGGAAAATGTATGTAGGATTGTTTTTGTTGGCTTTTATCATTATTAATGCCCCTAAAAAAATTGGAGAAGTTCTTTTTTCTTTCATGGATCTTTACCAAAAGGACCCGTAAGACATTTCTTTCGTTCAACATATGTGTCTTTATAGGGTTAAGTTTGTGCACGTGAGCGTGCATGCATGTGTGTGTTTGTGTACATTTATGTTGGTCGGGTTAATTTAGTTATTTAGTTGGCACAGATAGCTAGAGTCCCAAATTTAAATTGCTAACAAAGGAGTAATGAGAGAGGTTAAATCAATACGACCGAAATTGGACCTTGCTAATAGTTGTACTTACCTTCGAAACCAGTGTTAATGTCTTTCCATACGCTTGAGAATACAAGGGTAAGGTATTCCTTGTTATTGTGGCTTCAGTCTCTCATTTCCAATGTATATTGTTAACATAGAAATAATGCTGAAAACCATATTCAGTGCTCTGGGAGATTAAATTAACACCTCATCCAAATCTATGACAACAACATCCTAACAGTGAAAGGGAACTGTTGCAGAGCAGAGTAATCTATCAACAACATTGTTGGTTAGCTTGGTTCCAGTGGCAATATGCTGTCATATTAGCTTTCTGGATGTCAGAATGTGATGCCTCAGAGGGAGATCAAGGCTGTATCTCTTTCAGAAGAGCTGCTGCCGGATCACTGCTCAACCAAACAAAAATAATGCACATGAATAAAAATGATGATACTGTTAGCGATGTGTCACTTCCAATAATACGTTTTATGTCCTTGCAGGACTGCTGTCTGTGCATCGAGGGACACTGATAAATATGTTCCTGCTTCACAGAAATTACAACTGTCATGCTTAAGATACAAAGCCTCATTGCAGTTTTTTTTTCACGACTTTGGTGTTGTTGTGGTCGCTTTTGTTCTTTTGAATACAGAAATCTACTCTCTTCATCTATGATTCATTGATCTTTAAATCCCATGAATGTACAAAAGAACTCGATGGTTTCATTTTGCAGGTGATCACCTCTCTCGATTTCAAGTACCCTTCAGGGCCAGAGAGCCCTCTCTGAGAACCAGCAGATTATTGTGGTTTTTCCATACAGGGCAGGCAGTGGGATTACCTACACACTGTCCTCTATATAGGCCTACAGTATAGGCTATTATGTGGACACCACTTAGTTCCAGGTTGTGCCACCGCCCTCTGGCTGCACACAGAATAGTTGCAGCCTCGAACGGTTTCAACGCGGAGCATTTCATCCCTGAAGCTCGCCTTTCTTGTCACTAGTGCTACTTGTATGTGCGGACGCAGCCAATCTCTTCCTCATGACGCCACTGAGGCTGGGCTCAGATGGCTTCGATCATAATATTTAACAGACCCACCCTGGATGAACACTTGGAAGGAAGTCAAGGCGGTGTTGACAGGACAAATCACGAGCAGGATCCGAGCACCTGCCAGCCACCGTGCGCTTTGGCTTCAGCGAGGCTCGCAGATAGCAGCAGCTTTCTGGAGAAGTGGGGCAGCATCCAAGCATCTCGCCGCGGATGACCTGTTCTGCTGGGGGATATTCATTTTTCCTTTGTGGTTGTAAAAGTCATTGTAAACACACCATAGTGTGTGTTCCTATAAGGCTGCTTTTTTGCGAACTAGGTGAAATCAGCCTCCACTGTGACTTTTTTTCTCCTCCTTTTGCCTCTTTAACACAGTTATGCACGTTTGACACCTCATCCAGGCTGACAGCAACACGAGGAAGCAGGTTTGAGGAAGTCTATCGGTGTTTTTTTAACGGGACCTTACTCCCCTTTGCTGCATCTACCGAACGATTTTTCTTTTTTTTTTTTTTTGTCATCCGTCTGACATAACTGCAGGTTGTTTAACAACGCGACAAACGAGGAGCACTTTTTAAACCACCGTCCGCGAGGTGTCCAGTTTTCACAATGGGTCGGTTCATCCACCTGTCGGGAAATGACGAATTTCAAAAGATTGTGAGAAATAAAGACTGCCAAACGCGATGGAGTTTTTAACATAAGCTCCTGCCCGTTATGTTTGAATTGTTCATAGAAAATCCTTGTAATATTACAGCCTCCTCATAGAATAAATCTAATAGACATCAATGTCGTTGTCATAAGGTGCGCTGCCCTTAAAGCTTGCAGGCTGCTGTGTGTAAAGAAAAGACAAATTCAGAACCATGATATTGTTTCGCAAATTCAGAGTGCTGATACTTATGGTGTTTTTGATCGCGTGCACCATGCACATCATGATAGACTTGTTACCAAAGCTGGAGAAGAGGGCGGCCGGAGCGGAGAGCGCGGAGCCGGGCTGTCAGTGCGCGCAGCACGCGGGCGGAGAGGCGCGCGGCTGGGGGAAGCAGCGCGCCAGGTCTGCCCCCGGAGCGGGCTGGCCTAACAAGCACACGCTGCGGATCCTGCAGGATTTCAGCAACGAGCCCAGCTCCAACCTCACGTCGCATTCCCTGGAAAAGATAACGGCCGCCGGGGACTCCCCCGGGCGGATGAGGCAGTCGGCGGGGAAAGCGGAGGACCACAAACCGCTTATAGGGGACGCGAGTGGGGGTCGGACCGTCCCTGCCCACAGTATTTCCCGACTGTCCGCTTTGTTTGAGCATCCTTTATACAAGGTTGCCCTTCCTCCCCTCACTGATGATGACACTTTATTTAATGTCAACACAGACATCAGGTTTTATCCCAGAGCCACAGGGGACCAAGGATGGTAAGCTGATGAGAATTAAACCTCAGGGTTTTAGAGGCAGAAATCAGCAACATTTGTCATTAATATATGTTTTGAACACGATTGACTGTTGTATTTGCTTAAATAATAAGTTGTCAGAATCACACTTAATCTATTAGTGGAGACAGTTTTAGTGCCTGCTTGTACTAGACCCAATTCTCTACAATTACAGTCTATTCCAGCTACCATCCTACATCACAGTTTCTCCTTAAACCTTGCCCTCTTCTTCTCATCCTTATTCCTTCCAGGCACAATGATGAAGGGAACGAGGATGAGGATGTGTTCTCACCCACTGAGGAGAGGACGGCAGAATCTTACCCCAACTGGCTGCGTTTCCACATAGGAATCAACCGTTTTGAGCTGTACCCCAGACACAGTCCTGTGCTGGACTCTCTGCTAAAGGACCTGGTCAGTCAGAGGATCACCAGCGTGGGTGAGTCAATCGGACAGAGTCATGTTAAGGGTAGGCAATTTAGGAGATGGTGCAATTTGCTGGCCAGTGAACAGGGATAATAAGCTTGACATGTTTACAGATATATAGGGGATACTAGGATTTATTGTTGTCAAATCCAGCAGCAGCCTTCAAGCCTTATTGTGTATCCTGTATAGTCTTCTTGACAGTAAGAGTCTTAGATACAATATGTAATTTGATGTAATGTAATAGAAATTTGTGAGGTCTTTCCCTTTCCCCTCCTTTTATTAAATAATTTGCTAATTGAAGTTGTCCATTGAATATTCTCATTAAGACTAAATGTCATGGTATTTTCCAATGAAAAAAGATGAATAAACTCACAATAATTATTAGTTTTCTTGCCTTCTGAGCCAAAAAGTTAGCATAAAAATTTCTTAAAGCGTAATACTGCGGATAATGAAAATTAAGATGGTGAAGGGAACCTTTGGGGTGGTTGAAGTAGGAATGACTGAATAAATGTCCATGCAGTTTATATCAGTGAGGATTCTGTTTCTCCTTTTTCATTTAGAGAAACGTTCACATTGCAACATGAACAGCTTGCCGTTGGCAGCATCTTTGTTCCATATTTGTAGCATTTCATGTGAATCATAATAATCACACAGTTAGGTGGAAAAAATGCACTGACAATCCAGAGTTCTGTCTCTCTTTTAATCTACAACTGGTCCCAGTGCTTAAAAATATGGCATGTCTCTTGTACTTATAGTTAAGGGCCAAAAATGGGTCTTAGATCTTATATATATATATATTTTTAATGCTATATGTCAATCGGCAATCAGTAAGCTGCCTGTTTTAAGACAGCTGGATGTGTTTGTTAGGCTGTTATCACTGTAAGTTCTACTGAGGAAGTCCTGACAACAATTATTTGCACAATGCTTTGTGAAAGAGGTATACTTTCTTGAGCATTTCCATTTTTGTGCCGTGTTCTTTTGCTACATGTGATCTTCAAAAGGAAAAGTACAGTGTTTGCATCATTGGAGGCATGTAATACAGTGCCCCACAATTAGGACACACTCTCAGCACTTTTCTGTCTCACTAAAATGAGAAAAACAGAGACAACATAGCAAAGTTTCCTTCTTCAGCATTTTCCCTTAAACTGTTCCTCATTCTATGTGTCTGTCTTTGCTGGGGCAGGCTGCAGCCTTTTGTTCATGCTTCAGCTTAACTCATAAATCATACGTACAGGAGCACGCGGAGGCACACATGAAAGAGGGATGAATTTATGATCACAGCACGAGAGGGGACTCTGAAACTGGTGGGCGATGCCTGAAGCTCTCTCACAGAGGAACAAACAGGAAGGTGTAAGAAAGAAAACTAGGAGTTGATTTATTTAGGGTATCTGGAAAAAACATTGCAGCATAGGCGGTTGGATGAAGAACAGCATATAAACAAATTGGAAAGTCTAAAAAAGGCCTTTCTGAACTTTGTAGTTGGAGTCATGTGTGATTACATGTCAGCCCAGATACAATCCAGAGAAACAATCAGATAAGCCTCAGCGGGGCTTTTCAGGGAGGATTACCTTTTATAGGTTTCAAATAGAATCCAAAATTATCAAGGCTAGCGCTGAGCAGTGCACTGAGGTCAGTTCCTTGAAAAGCTTTGCTTATGTGTCCAAGATCATAACTTTAAACATAGTTCAGCTATCGTCAGTATCTTGAAGGTTTTAGGCTTCCTGTATAGATGAGTCAATTGTAAAGATTACTTCAAGGGATTAATGTGGAACACCATCCACTTGACCTGCCCTCAGTAAATCTGATAAATGTGTAGGCCTAATACGCTCTGTTCACTGGTTTTTCTCTCTGTCTGACAGAAAAGACAGTGTACTCCAGGTTATGTAGGTGGTGCTGTTGTGTGTGACAGTCTGCGAACAAAAAGAAAAGAAACCCAGAAGCTTTTGAAAATGAGTCACAGTGAAAGGGGTGGCTTGCCGGCACTGAGTAAGATTAATCGAGACAGACAGAGCATAACAGAGAGAATCTTTGAATACAAGGATGACATATACAAACAAAAGACGGAAAAAATGTCAGAAACTAACTGTGAGAGCTCTTGAGACAAAACTGCAAGGCAGGCAGTAAATACAGCTCAATGCAGTGGTCAGAGAGCAACCAGCATCTCGGGCCGAAATCCAGTCAGTAAAATGGGTCCTCCACAGGGGGCTTACGCTGATATTGGGGTTAGGCAGAAGCACTGTTGTGTAATATGCTCAAGTTAATATGCTGTAATAAATGGATAAATCCCCTAAAAGCCTGTCTATTGTGAAAGGAACACAGGGCATTTAGACCGGGCTGGCGGTCCCTTTGTCACAGAGTCACAGAGGGGCAGGAAGCTCACAGTCAGTCTCCATCACCCTCCAGGAGACAACATGGACATGACTGATAGTCGGAGACATAGGGCTTGGCTCCACTCCCTGTGGGCGAGACGTCACAGAGAATGTGCAATCAATGAAGACATACAAGGAAAATACTACTTCTCTCAGAGCCACTTCAACTGTACATAAGATCCATATTTGCCACTAGAATTCACAGTCCTTACATTTTTTTCAGATAAATCTTTACATTTGAGGCCTATCATGCATTTAACCCAGGACTAACCACAGGAGCGATTTTTGTTATGAGCTAATTCTCAATCAGCTCTGTAACTGCCACCATTTCCCTTTAACTGTGCCCGTGTTTGGTAACATGGTCAGCAGATGTTCAAACTCTATCAAGCAAAATTGCATATTCCACCCTGGCAAATGGCGGTTTTACATATGTGTGTTTTACATAAGCCTCTGTGTGTTTATGCTTTAGAGTACAGTCAAACATCTCACTTATTTTTTTTCTCCCAGCCATGAAATCAGGAGGCACCCAGCTGAAGCTCATCATGACTTTCCAGAACTACGGCCAAGCACTGTTCAAGCCTATGAAGTAAGTAACACAGAAATGGACTGCATGACTTCACATGTAAAACTCAAGAAATTTGGCTACAGTGGGCTACACTGCTTGAGTTTCTATTCATTATGTCTTATATTAGGATACTTTAGTCAAACATCATTCATCAGTTTTTCTTAACTTTGACATTTTTTCTGAAATCATCTCATTTGAGGTTTCTATGTGATGACTGCAAAGAGTCTTGTGGAAATAATTGCAAAGACTTGTTTTTGCCTCTTGTGCAGTGCTCTTCCTACTATGTGATCTTTTATGGTGGGGAATTGTCCGTCTGCTTTTTAATTAACATCAACAGACTTATGTGTTAATTAAGATGAGCATTGAGCCATCATGAAGAAGTCTTTAGGGAGGCATACACGCTGGCAAAGGCACACTGCACTTGAAAAAGAAACAGCTTCCCTCTCAGCTGTCTAAGTTTTCTTGATGAATTCCCATGTCGGGAATAGATAAACAGTGTCCAGGTCAACTGGGCTGCAATCATAAGTAATTGCTCATGACTCTGGTTTGATTGCCATGAAATGCAGAAAGGTTTTCTGCATGAGAGCCCCTGAGGAGGGTATTAGATTGTAGGAGGAAAAGGGAAAATGAAGGAGAGAAAGAGGTTAAACAATAAAAACAGTCCAAGGCGAGTGAGTCTTTGTAGTTTTTTCTGCTTGTGGGATTAGTGAGGGAAGCTTTTGAAACCTAGAAATATTTGTAACCTGACATCTGTGCCTGACATAGAATGTAATGGTTCATTTTTAGCATCAAAAGCCCATTTCTGTATCACTCAAAGTTACGTGATGGTAAAGAAAACAAAGAATCGTACACATTTTCGCAGCGAGGAGTAGTAGTTCCCATTCACATCCGTATGCTTCCTCATTTCAAGGTCAGTTAATGGATATTAGAAAATCAGGCATTATTACCCCACTGACAACACAAAATACAGTTCAGCCTATGGCAACTCAAGCATGTCATGCAGACCTTTCATGTCCACAACAACACCCAGCAGATATCATCAACATCATCTGACAAGACCTGAGGCTAACCTGAATTTGTATCTGCCTGGGTGATTCATGTGTAGACCATGAGCAACACAGACGATATGATAATACGTGTCTATGCAGGATTGATTGGATTTCAGTTCAACAGTGGTGAGATGATGGGCTACAGAAAAATGCTTCTGGGCTGGTCTCTTACTGGGAAACAGTTGTTCATCTTTAGTAGTGGAACGGTGTCTTTTTATGTATGCATACATTCAGCTGTGTCAGACAGAACACAGATAAATACCTGATGAGTGGAAATCAAGTCTTTTCGGATAAGCTTTGTGGTAAAATTAGATGCTGATTGATTATGAATGAATGATTACATTGAAAATTGACACATTTATTTTTAAAAAAGGAAAAATATAGCCACAACTATATGTAATACTGTCCAAGAAATTTCATGAATGCAAAAGAAAAGTTCTGATTTCTATCTTTAATCATTTTCACATGTTGTTAGAAATGGTTTTAACAGTAAGTACATGTCAGTCTCTGAATCAGAAACCACAGATTCCTACTGGTCTTTGTGAAGCCTGTCAAATGTAATTAAAGCTTCTGACTGTGCAGCCACAGTAATCTGTTTGCAGAGTTTACAGATACTAAACAAAACTCCTGAGTAGAATTACAAAAACAAAGATTTTTGTGATATATAATATAGAAAAAAACCTTTGTTCTGCTTCTGTTCAATCACATTATTGGCTTTTGTTGTTCCTGTTGTATTCATCAGTCCGACTTTCATTTTAGGAATTATGGTGCATTCTGGGTACAGTAGTTCAGAGCTTCACTCTGTTGTAATATTTGTTCTTCAACCTTTACTTCTCTGCATCATCTTGAGGTGGCCCAGAAAAGCTTAGATACTTTAGGCATCTTTTGTAATGGCCTTTTTTCTCCATGACAAATATGATCCCCCATAATTTTGTGACAAGTTATTCTCTGATTTTTGTGATCGATCATTCTTGAAAACCATACCAGACATATGCCGTTATTCTCTGTGGTGGTCATTGTAAACCATTTCTACAAAGCACAACATCACATATAAATACAACCAAAGATTTGAAAAAGTGAGGAAATCTATTCTGAATGTAGTTTTTCTCAGTTCACAATTTAACTGAAGCTGTGAGTAGAAGCAAACTTTGTGGCAAAAATGATCAAAGGCTGATGGATGTGGGAGAAAGTGCCACGTAAACAGACCAGGCGCTGATTCTGGAAGACAGATAAGAGGCATATATTGTCCATTGGGATGGAGAGAACTGCCAGCTTGTCAAGGATCTGGGTCTTCCAGCTAGAGCCAGGTTACAGGCCGGGTGGAGGTCCCGCTGCCCCTCTTCCAGATCTTTCTGTTCTATCTGGCTCACATATCTGGTACTCATACTTCATTGCCAAGTCCTGGGTTGTGGTGTGTGCACATCTTCTAATGGATTTGTCAGCTGAGAGGCTGAGGGTTTGAGAGAAAAGGTGCAAACCTCAGGTATGCAAATGACGAGCTCTAATATGTATAAAGACACACAACATACTGTATAGCTATACAGGGCATACATGTCCAACCTGTATCAATTAAAGGAATCACACTTCTTTTATTTACAGAAATTGAATCGGTCTAGCTTCTTGAGCTACAAAAATCCACTGTGTTGTGAAGTCAGAGACTGTCTTATGGATGTGCCTTGGTTGAGGATCAAGGTGAAAGGCCAGAGGAAAACAAAAAGCTTCAAGAGATCTAAGGCTTATTATAAAAACACAGCCAAAAGCAGGGCAATGTCAGATACAAAGAACACTCTAAAGTAAACTTGAAAAAGAACACTAAGAACTAATAAGCAAACCTGGAAGAAGGAACAAAGTCATGGATACACAAGAAAGGAGAGGACAGCAGCCATGACAAGCCTAGAGTCAGTCACATGAAGGAACTGGGAAGCTTATAACGAGGGGAGGGTGAATACTAAGAGAAAGCTACTTACAACAAGGAGCCAGGTGAGGAAAGTGGATGAATAGGACCGATAGAGAAGATTGAGGAACATGAAGGTGGCAAATACACCCAAGGAAAACACAGGGCACTGAATGAGGCACCGCAATAAAACACAGGAAGCTAAGTTAAACTAAGCAACAGGAAAGATGAGGAAAGCTCAAAACTCAACCTGATAACACAGGAACAAACAGAGAAAATGAGCAGAATCTACAGAATAAAACAAACTGTTTAATTTAATTCACGAACCACAGGCAGTTTTTTATCAGAAGGCCATCAGACCCCACCAGCATGTAACCTTTCATGTCCATCGTTGTTGGGTTATATTATAACTGACATTTCTGTATGGACATGCATGGAAAATCCAATCAGGACTGAGGTTGTATGATCAGGGGGTAACACCTGCCCACAGGGTTTATGGATCTTATTGTGAAATATGTTCTTATTTATTGATTTTCATGTAAAAGCTCATGATGAGTTATGCTTTCTATAATAATTTTTATCCCACAGGGCTCATTCTGCAACTGCAAAAGTTCTCTCCATGCAAAAATCTTGTGTGTGTAATCTGCTTTGACTGCATGTAAATCCTGTAGTGCTATTCAGATAACAAACATCTGTGGACCCAGTAACAATAAACCAGAAATCTAATTAACTGGCTTACATGCAGTTGATAATCATTAATAGAAACCCAATAAAATAAAGTTAAGGATAATAACCTGACTTTATCACATGGCTGTAATTGAGTGTAAGTGTATATTTTAGGTGCAGGCATAAACACATTTGGACAAGTCAGGGCATTCATTTTAAAGCAAGAAACACAATGTCTCCACATCTACAAACAGCCTCCCCATATACAATATACTGGCTCTGTTTAAAGTCCGAAGGCAAAAATGTTAACATTTAACTCAGTGATTTAACGGGATTTCCCAAAAGATTTCCCACTCAAACCTTTCCAATGCCTCGGGCTGTCATAGAGTGAACACAGTTTTAAGGAGCAATATCTAAGCTCCAAATGCGTGCACATACTCAAAAGAGCCGTGTTACTATAGACAGCTGTTCGCACAGCTGCGACACAGGCATATACGTACTTACAAGCTGCAAAGAAAAGATTCTGTTGGGGTTACGGAGTTCGTGCACCCTTCACCCCCTGCGGCTGGTGCTGGAAAATGAATGAGCAGAGAGCCAAGCTGAAAGTGTTGCAATTCACTCAGAGCTGTGGGTCTGTTATGCAGGATGTGTTAAGTGTGAGTTCACACTCCTAAGAAATTCCAAAGGAAACCAGCTTACTCAATGACAACTACTCACCATTTAACATTTCACTAATGATGCTCCATTGCACAAGTCCAAAAGCCTAAAGCGTGCAAATGAAGTGTTAAATGTTCTCACATTAACATCCTCTCCGTCTAGTCCACGATGTTTTTAATCTTTGTGACCTGGATATTCCATATTATGAAAAGCTTCAGCTGAATTGCAACATCCATCTTTCTCCCCTGCTGATGGGTTATGTAAACTTTTACAGCATGATTTTCGTGGCTTAATCAGTTTTTCTATTTGAAAGCTGTTTGGCAGGGAAAGTCTTTAGCTTTCCAGCGACGGCTGATGTGCTATCTTTGCAGCCAGGGGACAGAGCAGCAACTCAGAATGCCAAGCAATTTGTCTGTTCAAATCAATGACAATCATCCGTGAAGCAGGTGGGGTTTGTTCATGTGTTGGAACAGAAATGGGAGGCTTTAAATTCAAAGGAAGTTTTTTTTATATATGTTTGTTCAAATGGATTTTTCTCACCTATTTTTTCTGTAGTATCCCTCATTCCCTCCAACAAAAACGTGCAGAAAAATGCTAAGTTTGATCATTTGACTCAGAATATCTTGACCAAATGCCCCCCTCAATGATGTCCAAGTACAGTTCCACGTAATGGAAAAAAATAGTAATGTCATGCATCATAGATACAAGGTAAAACTCCAAAATGGCCAGCTCAGTCAGAAGATCACTGCTCTGACCTTTCTCTAACATATCTTCTCCCATTCCTGACCAAAAAAACTCACTGGCTTGTTGGAAGAAGAAAATCGATGTTGTTTAATTCATGGGTTTTTCAAAGCTTTGTCTTAAATTCTACAGGGTGTGAGAAGCTGAAAAATGTCCAAATAAAGACCAATTTAACCTGCAGCAGCACCCACAGTTTTCAGACTGGAGACATAATTTATTCATCAACATGCTGGGAAATGTGCTTTTCATCTCACAGTTTAAGACAAGCTTTTATACTTTGGAGACCTCCAATTGCAGCAAAATGACCAGCTGACCCATTGGCTGCAGTGCAATGCTGTTTTGAAAAAGGGTTGTAAAACTGAGGTATCAAGAATAGAATTCTGTTATTACACTGATTGAAACATTCGTTCATTTATTCATTGCGTATACTGCTTATTCTGAGTAGGCTGGGGGGGTTGCTGTTAAGAGCAAAGGCAAAGAATTTCATGCAGCATGTTGTGGCTGCTTGAGAACGTAACATTTTAACTTTAAATAAAGAAGATGTTGACAGGGGTAAATATTGGAATGCAAATTGCAATCACACTTGCTAAATATGTGTCATCTGTTAAGGTGTTTGTATATCTTTCAAGAAGCAGAAATTATGAAAAAGTTATGGAGGGCACAGTGGCAAATTGAGTGTGTTACATCAAAGTCACTTACGTTCAAGTTACTGATATTCTAATCTATGAACTACCATGCAGCAGTAAATCCATGTTTAAATTGTTATTTTGCTGTGGAACCAAGGGTCTGTACTAGGAGAATAAAGCACAGAGAAACTTACAACGCTCAGATACTATCAGCTATCAAACAATTTCTGCTTTGTTTTTCTTTGTCTCTTCAATGTTTAATGGTCCCTCTCTCAGACACACATACACTGTTCTGGTTTTAGGCATCCTCAACATCTGTTTCTCATGACGCTTTGTTCTTGAGGCCAGGCAGCCACTGAGAACCAACCCCATCAGCCCCTCTTTAGGCTCAGAGCACTGCTGACTCCCTGCGTAGGTCTTTAAGATTAATTTGGGTTTTAAGCTGCGCTAATGTGGATGAGGCTTGCTCATTTTACACAGCCTCTTTTTCCTTCCCCCCTCTCCACACTCCTCCTGTTTCATCCTCTCCTCCCTCTCCCTTTTATTCCTTCTATCAAAGACTTTTGTGTTGTCCAGCCTTAGGCCGATAACAGTGTAAAGTCAGTATTCTCACTACAGCTTTCATCCAAAATGTCAGTTTCAAATATTTTCCTTTGTCTTGCTCACTCTTTGCTATATATTTTCTATTTTGAGCGTTCTTTTCAACAAGGTCTTTTAATTAAATTCTCAGTCTTGCAGCAGCACAATGTGATGATGCTTTACAAACTTAAGTGTTCAAACTCGGTGGTTTTAGCGTGTGTGTGTGTGCATGCGTGTGTTTGCTCAGTGCAATCAGTGTGTGGGTGCTGTGACCTCATGTGGGTTGTGAGATGAGCCAGTTAATTAGTGCTCTGTTAACAGTCATGAAACTAGCTGCAATTCAGTGGTTTGTTATATCTGCGCAGCCATCGACACACACACTCAGTTTGAGAATTTAAATCAGCTCGCTGATGCCTTCACAAGGCTGTGACAGAATTTCAGCATGAGCTATTTTAATTGAGGTGTCAGTCATTCATCTTTGT
>JABUIW010000047.1:3599308-3625223 GCA_013363375.1 Menidia beryllina | reverse complement strand
TCCTCCTCCTCCTCCTCCTCCTCTGTGCGCTCAGTTGGGTGTCTATGCTTGATTCAGGAGGTCAGCAGAGTAGCATCTGGCACTGAACGTATCTGAATGTCAAGTTAAATCTCAAATAACTTTAGCGTTTGACAGCCCTACTCACACAGACACTGACACGCTGAGGGCTGTCTTATTTTAGACTCCCCTCACAGCCTCCTGTTTCACACAAACAAACTTCACATAAAGACTTCTCTCATGAATGTTTTACTAGGTCAGCTCCTAAGGAAGTGGTGTTTTTTCATCACCATTCCTCCCTTCCTCCCTCTTGCTGTCCATCCCACCCTCTGTCTCCTCCTCCCGACCATGCTTCTTTTCTGACTTGTTTGTTTGATTCGCTGAGGCGGTACTAATCCTCGACTTGTCACTCGCCTCCGTTCAGAGCCTCTGTGATCTGTATTTTTAGATCCTCTCCATTTTTGCCCTCCGTTTAACAAGTGTTTATGCACTCTCACAGTAATATGACAGAGCTGTGAGTTGCTTTGCTGTACTGTGATTAAACACCAGAAGAGTTAAGGTAAATTATATTATTTGTGTTTGGACTGATGTCTGATCATCCGAATGAATATACACATACCGACCACTGGCATGAGATCATCACCCTTCCATCCATTCAAAGTATTGCTGGTTCACTACTCCTCCAACATCTGCATTCCTGCGTCACAACTGGTTCCCCTGAAAAAAATGGGAATTCAGCAGGCATACAGTGACTATAATTTGAATTTGTGTTAGTGCGTGTTGATTGAAACAGTCTACGTTTGGCACTTACACTGCCCCTCTCACGTGCACTGTACACTATGCAGTCCCATATTCAAGTTCCTCATAGTTGCATTTGTGACACTTGCTCTGGCCTCTGACACTGTCTTGTTGCTTGGTATGGTTTGTTGTTCACCCGTTTCCCTGTATCATATCATTATAGTCTGAAATACTAGACGGGGGAATTCCTTAGCTTCCCACAAGGAATGCTCCTGCCACATTTGACTGGAATGCTAAAAATTGTTTTAGACATCCCAAATGAGTAGGGTTCTTTTTTATGAAGCAAGGATAGCAGGCCAAGCATTGACCTGTGGTGAGATATAGCTTCTGGATATGCAAAATTCCACATGTATATTATCTTAAATATGAGAATTGAGGGGTGTTGTACTAAATTTAGGGAGTTTTCCACTGCCATTGAATAGTCTGGTGAATCCACATATTTGCTTATGATTTTAAGTTTTATCTTTTTACTTTTAAAAAGACATCCTCATGTGGTGTGAAATTTTACTGGTAGTTCTTTACTGGAAGCAGTAGTTAATTGTTACAATTGATAGACAAAGCTGTATGAAAATGGCACCTTCTTACTTCTTTACCAAGTCCCTGTAGCTGTACAACAATGGGGCCACACGCACTGCACCTCTCCCTTACGTAGAGTGCTATCATTAGATAACAACCTTTCCCAGGTAGATCTATCACAGTCCACCTGCATGTCTCTCCAAACTGAATGAATGAAACAACAGTTCTTCAACAGTGAAAAGCATTGTAGGCCTGTAACTTGGGCCTTTTGTGATAGCTACATAATGGTTAATACATCCATTGTGAGCCAGGCCTGTGCTTGTCTAAGCCTGTCCCATGCAAGGTGGCAATTAGACTGTGCGTGACTTCCCTGTCAGAAGGTCAGAAAAGGGAAAGAGAATGCAGCCTTTGTCCACCAATTAAACCAGAGGAGAGGAGGACTGCTCTCACTGGCTTTGCCCATTGTCAGGTCAGGATGTAGGAGGGGCTGCTGTGGTCAAGTCTGGTGTTACCAGGATGGGGAAGCAGGAACCTGATCTAGGGGTTTGGGGTTGTCCCTGGGTAGTCCCTCCCATTGGATCCTCCAAGCCTCCTTTTTGTAGTTCTAAGCAGCAGCTATACAAACACAGAACTCTCTGTGCTGTATTGAGTGTTTTGCTGGTGGGAAGATTGCTGACAAAAGGAGTGAAACATAGGACTTATTAGAAAGTACACATCATTTTGTGTTTTTGGAACATCAGGCAGAATGAGGTATAATTTCCAGTTCCTAGATTAAAATATCGATTTCACTTTGTTTTGAGAGAAGAATGCAAACTGCAGCTAATTAAAAAGTATACAACTTTTCCATGTTGTGCACAAGAGTCATAGTATTTGTGAGTATGTAGAGCATTTCCATTGATTCATTAAAAGCAACTTAATTTAAGGGACACTGTGACATTATCATATTAATATGCCATTGTGGCCTTGCGATGGACTGGCGGACTGTCCAGGGTGTACCCTGCCTCTTGAATAGTGCCATGGGTTCCAGTCCCCCCATGACCCCATTTGGGAGTAAGCGGTTCAGCAGATAGTTGGATGGATATGCCATTGTTTGGCAAATATACCATGCTAAAGTCTTTGTTTTCTATGTTAAAAGATCAGAAAGATGCGGTTCTGTGGCTTTCTTTATAAAACCTTAGTGGAACTTGCCAGGTGAATATCACTTCAATGGCAACTCCACAAGGTTGGAGTTAATAAAATTAGAAGTATGCTAATGCTTGCTTGCCAGTCTTTTTCCCTTATCCTTAGGACCTCCAGAAGACCATTCTCCTGAGATCCGAGTGGGTGCATATGGCCTCACAAGGTTAGATGAATAGCTGCCATTTGATATTTTATAAGTTACCAGCACCTCTTTTAACTTGAACTGGAAGTCATTGAAGCACAGCAAGCTTGGGGGTAATGTGATCATATTCAGAATCAAAGGTCAGCCAACAGCTATTTGAAACCTTAACTAACCCTGGTCTGGTATAGCGATGAACTCTGAATACAGACTGAAACTTTTCAAACAATCCACATAACAGCTTTTTAAAAGATGTTAATACTAAAGGGCAAGTAAGGTATCATTGTGTGAGTACTTAATGTTAGTATCAGGTTTTTCAAAGCTACCTTAAAGGGGAAAAAAAAAAAAAAATGGAACACTAAATACCGGAGGTAGGATAAACACAGGAAGGGGTATGTAATATGGATCAATATGTTAAACTGAATGGATGTTAGTAAATGTCTGTACCACCTTTTGTAAATGGAGGAGATACACGTCCTCCTCGTTGTTCCATAATAAAAATTTGAATAAAAAATAAAAAATAAAAAAAAGCTACCTTAAAGGTTGTGGTACAGGTGTGTAGCCAGGCAGTGAATCTGATGTTAGTATAGTTCAAGCATTCTTAAGTAGTCTGGTTTAAATGGTGTTCAGGGCTATGCTGCTGATATTCTATAAACTGTGTCCGTGGGTGAAATACAATTAAGGTTATAAGACAAGGCTCTGCACAAGTTTTTTAAGTCCATACTACCAGGCTGTTGAGTGATGCTAATCGTTGAAGGAGAAATAGATACACTTTGTAAGATAAAAGCTCAGGAATTCTTTATATTCAATAGAATGTTATCTATAATTGTATAATGTACAAATTATTCTTCCTACTCTTACTTAGTATTGTGTTCCTTAAAGAAGGCCTCAGTATGAAGAGGCTAATTGAGAGAGATTGCTGCACAGTCAACAAGGCAGCCCAGTTAAGTGGGAGTAAAGTTTAGGGAGCTGAAAAAAGTGATTTATTACCAAGATGGCAGTCCACCCTGAACATATACCATCTGACTTTGACCTTCCACTCATAACCACAAGCACTGGCTTTGTATATATTTTCTGAAACAAGAGGTTTTTTAACATTGTGATCATCGACCAAGCTGTGTTCTGGGGTTAGGACCACAAATGAATTATTCTATACTCTGAATTACCCATGCTACTGTGTCCCCATTTTACAATATGTACAAAAAATTAAAAGAAATAGAAACTCCCACTAATAATTGAGCTATAGTGAGTTTGTTTGGAAAGTGCAGTCTCGTAATTGCCATAAGTTTTTTTTACGCTAGATTTTAAAGCTACTTGAAAGGGAAAATACCTGATTCTTATTCTGAACTCAGTTCTTTGTGTCCATTTTAATTTTGGACTAGTTTCTCTCAACACACTAGAAAATAGGCTTAAAATATCCTTTAATGCAATGCTTAGGATAGCTACGATAACGTCCAGAGATTTGTGAGAAATCAATCGTGTTTTTAGTGAGGTCTACTTCTTTGTCCCTTCACATACTCATTAACTCTATTTATCCTCAAGTGCACTGGACTTATCCCATCTCACTTAACTCTTGCACAAGCATAAATGCAACCCTTGGAACTGTTTTTCCAGTCCTTCCACCACTTCCTCCTTTGCCACCGTCACCCACTCATGCCCACAATGACATCTTTCAGCCACCACTTAGCCTCTGATAGATGGTTTCTATTTAGGATATGGCATCTGAGCACAAACCACAGAGCACAACAAGTTGACAGGTCTAAATAGAAAACTTCAGCAGTGGACGAAACAAAGTTCGATTTGAGGACCTTGTCCACAAACTAGCTCCCTGAAAAGACTGTTATGATTTCTTTCTTTGGTAGAGATATCAAAGTGTGCAGTTTATTCTGGAATGGTGAAGAAAGGCAGCCATGAAAATAAATGACATCCCACTAAAACTGAGCTTTATCCTCCTGTGAGCTGTAAAAATTATGGATAGAGTGCTGGAGGTGGTAACACTGCACTAAACACAGCAGGATATTACTACTTCTCTAAGCTTCTCAGTCAATTCATATATTTATTTTGGAGAGAAATAAAAGTGACTAAATGAAATACTTTGTGGTCATCTATTATTATCGCGATTCACCTTAAAAATATTACATTGCAAAATTATACCAGATCTTTCAAACATTACCGCTGACTAAATTCTCATTTGTATTTATGGTAGATGTGGAAAAATCAAAATGCAGGTGTTGTCAGTTCAAAGTATTTGAGGATTTAGATTAAGATCCCTGGTGTTATGCGCTCAGCTCTTGTAGGTATGGCACATTGGCTCAACATCTGAAATTGACTTAAAACTACAGTATGTCAAAGCATGTGTTTAAGTATGAGTAATAACATGAGGTGCACAGTGTATTTATTGTTCATGTTGTTAGTTTTATTCGCATTAGTGCGAACTAGTCGCTTTGTGTGCAGGATCACAAATAGCTTTGTGCACATTCTTATTTTCAGTTGTTTCTACATCAGTCTTACGTTTGCATAATTCATGTGGCACAGCTGCCCTCTGAATAGATAAACAAGACAATGTCACGAGCCTACAGCAATGTGAAGTATATCGTGTTGGTATAGGCAAGAACACAACTATCAAAATGTTTTACCTGGATTGCATGTAAAAGAGAAGAATTGCAGAAATGTGTGTTTGTGAGCCGTTCTCACTTTTGGGTTATAGGATTGTTTTAGATTAGGCTTCTTGAGATGTTCAACCCCACAGATGGCCGAAGATAATGTCTGAAATGCTTACACAATCCAATTAATTTCTCTTGGCCCAAATGGTTGAAGCTCCATGAATTGGCTGAGTGAAGCCTGAGTCTGCATGTGTATTGAGACGGTGGAAAATTAGGCTTCCCTGGTTTTAACATAATTTTCTCTAATTGGCCATCACTTCTTGGCAGCTACTTAGCGTTAATCAAATTAATTCTTAATGGTTTCTACCTCAGACCAATTTAGAAAATGGACCTGCTCGTAAGGCTTCTCAGTCAAGTTCTCCTTAACAAAGTTGAACATCAACGTGGTTGATATTTAAGTTTCCTCCAACTCTTGTTGGTCTTTAGTTTGTCTTTTAATTCTATCTAACTGTATCTTTTGTTATTTTATAGCCTCTGCTTTGTTTATTATGTTCGTGAGAACATGTCTTCAATAAAAAGATGACCTTTTCACTGGTACAGGAGCCCCCCTTAAAAGTAGCTGACTTTTTCTGATAAATCCTCCACACTTGGAGCAAAGAGGCAGCTTTTTGCTTACCCTGTAGATTTTGAATCCTACTGACACGCTAAGGATAGGATTTTTTTTTCCATCCTCCCATCAGCCTCGGTTTACATGTCATGCTGAATACCCTGGCTTGTTGCTCAGTCCCTGTGAGAGTAAGACTTGTGGTAATACACATTGATTTGGTGGTGGAAGCAAAAACTCACATACACATGAGTACAGCAAAAGCTCTTGAAATCTGCATTGATCCTCTCTGGCTGAGAGCTATCCAGTTTGTTTCCATTATGAAAGTAATGCTGGCCTTCACAAGGCTTACTGATTGTTTGTTTGCCTCAGTAAAAGGTCCAGGGCTGTCAAGGTAGATGCCGTCTTTTACTCTTTCTCACGCTGCTTCTCAATTCTGAGTTTCTTTTGAAGCTTTAGTGTCCTCTTCTTCTTTTCACCTTCACCAGAGAAGACCTCATCAGCATGTTCTTCAATGAGCTGCAGACGTTTTTGAGGGCGGCTGGGCGTGATATGTGCTGTTGAGCACTGACAATGTCAGTGAATGTTAACATAAGTCATTTCATTGTGGATGCAGTTTGATGTAGCTGTCAGCATCATGGATGCTTTCGTGAAACAGGTGGTTTCTGGAGCTACTGCTTCATATGCAAAATTAATATTCATAAGGACAAGACAGATGACGACCAAAGATTAACTCTTGTCAGCATGCAATGTCACTATTTGAAAAGAACTTTTCTAAACATCCTAAAGCTTATGCATTTTTAAATCGAATCACTTATGACCTAAGAATACCCTTGACATTTGTGTATACTCTGCATGGTTCACAGTTCATATGCTTTGCTAAGCCTGTCATGAATGCACTCTCTGTGAAGGATTGCCTGAGACTTGGGCTATTGAAAACGGCTAATCCACTGTGGATGGGTATGTAAATATAAGTAAATGGGGTTATGTGCTGCTGGAACACTCCTGATTGTTGAAGATAAACCTGTGAGTTTTTGTTGTGGGTGAAGGTGTGGGAGAGAAAGACTAAATCAAAGGTAAATGGAAACATCAAGACCTGTCGCATCCTTTTAGAATATAATCCCATGAGTCAATACGCACTACATACATAAAACGGAAACAAAATATTCCAGTATGTGATCCAACAGTCAAATCACTGCCATGTAGCAATAGTAAAACCTTTTATATATTTTTTTCCCTGCGTTGTTTTTCTGATTTGATGCCATTCCTATAAAACAAATTAATTCTCTTGCATATATTCTGAGCCTTTTATCAATGCTGCACAGATGGAAGTCCAAATGTCTTTTTTGTTTTATTCCTTCATAAAAACAGTCTAAATTACAAAAATGACAGGAAATGAAAGGAAAGAACGGAGAAATGCAACAGTCAGGGGCATTCCTAGACAGTGAGCTGTAACAGGCTGTGATATAGGGATCCATAGACAAATTAATTTCATAAGCTTCATTCACTCAGCCCTGTTGTCCTAAATGGTGATAGCAAGTTTATTAAAAATGTTATTGATCACAGCTTGCATTCTGTTGGGAATGGTGACATGTGGACAGTCCACTGTTAGATCTGCAGATACTGAAAGCAGTCATTCCTCCTTGTATAGTGCTATTTGGAACTTTGTGAGGTTGGTGATTCTTTATGAGAGTCCAAGTTTGAGAACAAATCCAATCAATATTTGAAGCCTTTGTGGGTTTCTGCTTATCCCTCAGTTTTGATAACTCATGGGAGGAATAAAATGAAAAAAAAAGAAACCTTGGCGTTTTCACTGACAAATCTATAATCCTGTATAAGAACGACCAAAAGGGAAAACTGAACTTCTATCAAATCAAAAAATCGAAGACATTTGGATGTTCTGCTGCAGCAAAAACAAAATGTCTAGTTAAGTTCCAGTACTTGCAATGTTAATATTGAATTGTTCAAGGCTTCTGTCTGTGATCGGGAAAAGAAACTACTCTGATGCTGAACTGGTGTAATATAACAGAAACCACACTAACGCGTTATGTGAATATTGTGAATGAATAAAAAGTTTTTAAAGCAGTTTAGTCATCAGGCATTTATTCTCAAAGCTGCTTCTAACAGTAATCAAGTAGAGAATGCTCTTACCAAGGAAGAAGCGGAACATGCACTTTTTGATATAGAAAGGCACTAGTTTGTTGGCCAAAATATGGTTGATGTTTTATTTTTATGAAAAAGGACAGTGATGCTAATAAGATTTCCCAATTTTCTATGCATATCTACACTTGCGACTCGAAGAAGCTCCTTTAGATTAATGTTGGAAAAGGATCCCAAACTGTGCATGGGTGCCTAACAGTGATTTCAGGTCTCAAACATTATGCACTATTGAGCAGTAAGCCTCAGAGAATATTGCTGGATATTTCCCTTCACTCCAGATCAGTAAAATCACTTCATCTTAGAAAATTTTCAGAGACAAAGAAACTGCAGCATAGGAAATGATTCAATATACACACCCAGTCCAGCAAGAATGAACTTTTTGGAACTCTCTGTAACATTACTTAATACAGGATTATGGCTGGTGCTCAACAAGTCACCACAAATAAATTAAAGCTGCTGTTTAAAAATGGTATAAGACAATCAGTAGGCGAAGGTTTGATGGTTTGAAAGATGATATTTGTACAGTGATATATGTACTAGGCTTCATGTGCACTCATACATTCCAACTATCTCCTTAAAACTTCTCACGTGACATCTCACCAGAAGGAAATCATCTTTTATGCTTTTTCTAAGTGTGAGTCCTCTAGATAAACTAAATAAAAAAGCATCAGATCATAAATGGCAAATTTTGGAAAAATGTGGAAAATCTGACAAAAAAAGTAATTTTAATGTTGGTTAAACTCAATCTTGAAATATGTAAAAAGTTCGAGTTGGTCAATGAAAAGGAGAGAGTGTATTTTTAACTATCTAACTACTCTAACTATTGTTTAGTTTCTTTTTATGATGTGTTTTAGGTTTGCATCCAAATTAAAATAGATCTGACCTATATTTCAATCCTAAATTTAAGTGCAAGTGCTCAGATTTGTTGTTGTGATACTGATAAAGAGATTTAGCACTCATAAAACAGGACATTGTTTTATGTTTAGAAGCCAGAGGCAAAGTCATTATTCTCATTTGAAATTCTATCATGCATGATATCACCTCTTCTAAAAAGTAAATACAACTCACAAATGAGTTGCAAAACAAGAAAAACGAAGGGATTGTGCAAAGGCCATTTTATTTATGGAGTGCTGTGTTGTTAAGGTGATTTACTGTATGTCCCTTTATTGTATGTGTCTTGATCCCCTTCACTCCGTTAAAATGTTGTCCATCACTGACTGTCAGATTTGGCTAAGAGCTTTCATTTTCATATACTTTCATTATATGTCTGAGCTCATTTCAGCTGTAATACATTATTTTGGGTGTTTTACGTCCTTGTTAGTGTAGTTAGAGAGCGGCAGGGCTTTGCGGATCTGAAAGCCACGGACTGATCCCTGACACATCCAGGCAGAGATTTTCTGCCATCTGGCCAGATGAGACAGTTGGATAGGCACGTTTTCTCTGTCCGCCTCATGGTCATGACTCAACCTCAGGCCCTCACCCATTCACACACACACACACATACACACATACACACACACACACACTATTTAAACTTGTTCAGAGGGGTTCTGCCATCTATTTCAAGGGTTGCCAGAAAGCTCTGGTAGTCAAAGATAGTGACCTAGCCCACAGCTGTCCTGCACTCCTCGAAGCTGTACATTCAGACTCCAAAATTCAAGGCCTCAAATTTTGCTTGCAGCTTTGATTCTGGACAGAACTTCAAACAACTGGGGACAAATGTCAGAACACTCTGTTCACTGGTAAAGGAGAAATTTGAGAGATTGAAGGTGACAGTAGAAAGACAGACAACAGCTAGACAGACAGCTAGAAAAAAGTTTAAAGTGGTAATTATACCTTCTCAGTTCACCACAAACTTCATGAAATGGTTGGAGTATTTGGACTTTATCATCTCTGAGGACTTAATGGCATTGGCTATGAACACTGAAGACTATGCAATGGACATTTGGTTGATTTTTTGTTTATTTTTCAATATGCATATGCTGATGTAAATTATAACTGATGACAATCATCATATTATTTCTGATCAGCCTTGTATAGTCAACAGTAAGTCCTTCTGTTGTGACTAAACAGATTACAATACAGTATGGCGACGTTATAATATTAAATATCTGTCGTAATAATGTTGTGACTAAAAGCATTAACATACACAAATGTATTGCAGTATTATGGACTATTATAAACAAATCAGCAGATCTGTTGAGCTGCATGTGTATGTATGTCTATCTCAGCACACACAAGGATACACAAGGACTGATTTCATAAGAACACATGATTAAGAGACATGCCCGCTCCTAGGTAGTGCAGTATCTGTAATCTGTTATTTCTTCTATGGCTCTAACATTTCATATGATGTCCTGTAGTTTGAATAATGGTTAATAAACAAACAAAATGATTGCCAAATGACACCCAACTTAGTAGACATTTCCATCAGCATATATACCTTGTTCCACTGCAAGATAATCACTCACAGTATTTGCTCAGTCTTCACTGTATCCCCCACCTCATGAGTGTCTAATAACTTTGAAATTGACACACTGAGTTAAGCTTTCATCCATCTTCTTTGTGTCAAATCTTTTCATTTCGTTGTTATGATGATATCCCCCATACTGCTTCCCACACATGCAGATGACTTGCCTTTCCCTCCTGGCAGTGTCTCACCCTGTGTGTTGAAAATAGCTCAAGCTAGATCGTAACTTGTGCAACACTAATTTCAAATTCAATTCAGACAGCTACCATGGGGCTCTGGACCGACTCATAGATCTCTCTATGGTACCTCTGTTGGAGGAAAATAAAGAGGATCAACAGATACGGCGTAAAGAACACACTAAAATACAAATGTAGCTGCACATTAAGCTGCTATTTGCAGATGTAAACACAAGTATGCACACATAGAGCCTGTCAGTCTTCACTCCGATGCTCTTTTGTGTGTCTGTTGCGCTGCCTGCACACAAGTATACTCTTACACAAATCACCAGACTGAAGAGGTTTTTTTATTCAGTTCTTCAGTTATCCAATCTTTCATCTGTCTATCAACTTGAAAGGTGTACGGCTTCACAATGTATCATTTACACAGGAGTGTGCGACTCAGTATGAAATCCTGGACAGTTTCCGTCTGGACTATTATCAGAGTGTTTTTAAATACGTTCCATTTCAGGATGACGGGAAGCTGCTTGTGAGCTGATAAATGTGTCTGAGACGCCAGGCTGTTCTGGATGTTCGAACAGCTGCAGCTGCTAATAAAAGTGGATTTGTAAAAAGAAACAAAGTGCAGGAGAAGCTGACGGATGCTTCATAACTGATTTCATGTAGGATCAGACTGAGCAAAAGGGTTTGATTTGCCAGGAAGTTAAACAAACAAATAGCTAATTGATTCAGGTTTGATGACAAAAATCCGAGCCCAACATTCCTCAATCTTCCTTTAAACATTCTTATCTGCAGTGTGTCCTTATGCATATGAAAGAACTGGATTATCTGTGATTAGGGGCTTTTAGTTGTGTGTTTTTTTAACTGCAGTGGTGTGCATTAATGACTTTAACTAAATGGGTGATTGCAGTTCATTGTTTTATTATGTTAATATCAGATACTGATATTGTATGCCAGTAAGTGACTAAGCTTTGTGGATTACATTTATCCAAGTCTTATACTGTACACATGCCCATACAATAATGTCTTGTCAGCTGCCAGAACAGCTCGTCACTGGGAGCCTGAAAACTTCTGTGAATTATCAACAGATAACAGATCTACGAGCCCTGTCCATTTCTGACTCGACTGCTGTCTCGCTCTTGGGGATTAGTGTCAAAACATCTTTGTAGCACTAAATCAGCAAGAGTAAATCACAGTTGCCTTCAAATTGTTGGACAATTTTAAAATGATAGAAAGTACAGAGAAGTCAATGTAAAGAAAAAGTGACAGTTGCTATGTTTCTTAAATAGTAAATTAAAGTGAAATCACGTATATTTGAATGATTTTATTCCACTGTAGGGTTAAGTTAGCAAGTTACTTAAGTAAATTAAGTTAAGTTACTAAAGGAAGAATTTTTCCCAAAACTGACCTTCATGCAACATTTGTCGGGTTGGACTAAAAGTCCATGGATAGTCTCTGTTTGGTCATTAGAGACATTGTATATGAGACTTCTGCATAAAGGGCATTAAAAGAACCAAAAGGAATGACAACTCCTTTTATCTAATTTGCTTTATCCAATTTTTGCAATGAGCACTTTATTATTTTTCAGAAGGATTTCAATATTTCTTGTCCCCTAAAAGTTACCACAAGCCCTTGAAACTCATGTGTCTCTTCCAAATAGAAGTGTCAATTTTGCTCAGCTTTAATTCAACATCTCTTTGGAGAGTTGAAATAGGTTTGTTATTTAGTATTTAATGTCATTATTGACAACAACAGTAGATTACTTTCAACAAAAATTATAGGCTAAAATGAAATTATTCCATCTTTTCATATGTAGTAGGATGTCGCTCTTCAGATGGCAACCTTTTGTATGTTTTTTTTCTATTTATACTTGTGACTGTAGTCTATTGATTTCTGGACTGAATTACACCTGATGAACATTTGTTACTCTAGCAAATGCTCAAGCCATCAGGCTGGGTGAGCAAACATCATGATTGTTTTATTTTGGTTCTACATGCTCATGTGGAGAGAGTTTAAGATTTCAACCTGGCAACTTGGAGGCGGTTTGCACACTGATTTCCTTCTTCTGGGTTTGTCTCTACTGCCCTCTTTCTGTCATGCAGTATGTGTCAGTTAGGCCGTTTGTTGCACGAGAGTGAAAGAAGAGAGGGAGAGAGGATGCAGACTTTAGCTCACAGCTGTTTTGGTTGGTTGTTCCCCTTCTGTTCCCTTCTTTTCCTTTAATATAACCCTTCTCAATGCAGGTCTAAGCTCATAAAAGAGCAAAAAAACTGCCAAGTCAGCACAAACTGAGTCAATGTAGGCAAGGAGCTCAGCTTTATCACTTTAAATACACACACACACACACACACACAGATTTTGCTGAACTACATATCGCCTAATCACATTCTACTTTAGATAAAGCGCCATTTTATTATGAAGGACACTCACTGATAAAGAGTATGTAAGTACATTAATGTGAGGAGAAATTAATATGAAATGCTACATTGGATGTACATGTATTGGGATGGTGAGTATGTGTGTGTGTGTGTGTGTGTGTGTGTCTGTGTTACACAGGTTTTTACATTGCAACATGCAAAATTCTACTACCCTTGACAGGAAATTGCATTTTTACATCATGGTGACCATGACAACAAAATCTGCAGTGCCTGTCAGTGCGATTTACGAGAGAATTTTGGAAAAGGAGAAAGTGACACTAAAAGAATTATGCTACAAGGTCAAAAATGGGAAAAAGGAACTGCATCGTTAAGGCTAAAGTTATAATCAAAAGACAAGACAATGTTAAAGAAAAGCCAATGTCTTTTGATTGTGATACAATAAATAGATAGAAACCTTTTAAACAACTGCCTTTTAAACTGCCTTTTTGCAGTTTCCTCTCCATCCACACAGCATATTTTATCCTGCTGAAAATCACAATCCCCTCACTCTGGGTGGCAAAGAATGAACCACAATTGCAGCAATTGATTCATAGGTAAATGGCTGCTTCCCTGACCAGTAAAGTAAAGAAGGGCAAGCTCTTTTCTGCTGCAGGTGCTTTAGCTATTTCAATGAAATATTAAGAGGAGGTGAAAAGGTAGATAAAACAATGCTGCTCCTCACCGTTTAGTTCATTTTACACTAATAAAGTGGATGAGTATAAGAAAGAAAGGCATACAGACAGAACAGCAGTACTCAGAAAAATTCTGAAAAAATTGCAGTTTGTGATGGGTGTCTCTACACACGTGTGTATATAAGATGAATAAAACACAAGAGAGAAAAAGCAGGGAGACATATCCTGCTGTCAGACGGGTAAGCAGACAGAGAGACGGACACAAAGAGGCTTCCAGCATTTCCTGACTCACATCCATGGTTGGTTGGCAGAGATCCACATCTCCCGAATGAGTATGTGAGGGGGATTTTTTGTGTGTTTGCGCTCCAGGATGTGAACAAGATTCTCAGCCAGCTCCCCTTCAGCAGACTTGTCCAAACAGGCTTTTGGTCTCATGCGTCAGCTTCTGCCCTAGAAAGGAGTGCAGACGCTGAGATGAGTTTTACCCTGCAGGAAACAAAAGTCTGATGGAGTTAAACAGGATCTGATCAAACAGGGTCAGAAAGATTTCCTATCTCAAGTTTGCACGTTTAAAGTTAGCACACAATAATTGAAGGACCAATTGCTTTAATTTCACCAGTGTCCTTTACTTGAGACAGGAAAGCTCCAGGACGTTTTGGGCTCCACCATAATTCAAATTACATTGAGTAGTAAATGGTTCTTTTCTCTTTTCTTTATAGGAATTAGTGTTTAGAATTAGTGATTAGTAATTTTGTTGAGAAATGTTGAGCAATATCATACAAAATAGTTCACATTTTAGACATAAATTAAAGAGGAACAGTTTTTACTGTAGAAGAGTCAAATCTGGCTGATGTTTTAAGTTGTCTCACTTACTGTCTTTCAGGCAGACCCGGGAGCAGGAAACGCCTCCTGACTTCTTCTACTTCTCTGATTTTGAGAGACACAATGCTGAGATTGCTGCTTTTCACCTGGACAGGTGAGTTTTACATCCTTGTCACTCTTTTTTTTTAATAAATCAGTTTCCCATTTGATTTTCAAATCCTATGTTGCTGTATTTTCAAGGAAAAAATAAGCAGTCGTATTCAAATTTACACGACCACCATAACACTTTCGATACATCTGGAGGAGACTAGCAATGAATTTGGCATGTGAAAATTTGAACGGGATTAAGCACACAAGGGATTAGATAACGCACCCAGAGAGGGGATCATCTGCTTTCTGCTGAGTATATTGATTTTAACATGATCCTTTCACTCTAAGGACTTCAGTTGACAAAAACAGAGCACTTAGGAGAGTCAAATATAATAGGGGGAGGATGATAAATGGAGTAAAGCAAATTTTCCAAATGATCATTTCTTCTCACATGTTGTCGAACAGCAAAGCAATGCTCTCATTTAATTTAGGTCTCTGGCATGTGTTTTCAATCCCAAAGGCATGCTATTTCCACCAGAACATGGCTTTGGTCTTACAGTGGTGGTGGAGAGTGGAGATCGTTTTTAACACGGCTGCATGTGGAAGTGCCTTTGAATAAAAGGCCAGGAGCCCAGCCACTACAGCTCTAAAAAAAATGAACGCAGCGTGGAAAATAACTTCCACGCTTTCCAGTAATGCCTTCTAAATCTCAGGGTGTTTGTATCCTCTGTGCTGTTGTGACCTGCATGTGACTCAGAAGTGTGCAACAAGTGGTGTGCATACAAATGAAAGTGTCAGTGTGCTCTCAGCAAAAACACACAACACACTCACATGTGCATGCGTAATGCACAGGTGCTCCTTTGTCAGGGGGGCCTGACATGACCATGCAGTTTACAGCCCCTGAATGCTGGCTTCTGTGGGCTAAAGTTTCACCAGGTCTGTTTCACTCAGAGAGGCTTTCTGCATGTCTACCTGCTCACAGAAGGCTTAGCTTTAGGGTCTGCAGGGTCAGGGTCATTTGGACGGTAAACGTACAGTCAGACAGGCTAAACAGAGGCTGAATGGGTATGGTTTTCTGATTAAAGCGCATAGAAAAGGAGGGGAAAGAAGGAGACAGGGTTTTTTTTACCAACCTGATCTGTATTCAGATCAGATTGATAAAAAAAATCAGTAAGCTTTGCTCAGTGTAGTGTTTTTGTTTCACTGTGTAGAGTGTTCTTTTATAACAGCAATAAAATCCATCATTTATTTGCTTGCTGAGCTTGATGAGAACCAATGATATGAGAAGAGGAAATGCTGTAAGATCCATCCATCTATTATACCACTTTTTCCCTATGGGGTAAAACTTTAAAATATATGATTTATACAACTTTGTGAACAGAGACCAAACAAATTTTGTCTTACACTGGCGTAACCATTAGTAAGTACAGTACTATTTTTGCGAAGAAAACATTGTCTTCTTGGTGGCCATTTTTATTATGATTAAGAGAGACACACTGTAAATATTAGGCAGAAAATGAACACAAAGGAGGAATAAGATTTGAAATGGTTTTGTTCTATCGCTGTAACATTTGAATAATTATTTTCATTGGGGCAAAACGAAACATCTGGGGGACGCAGGTCACAATGCAGGTGTTTGCAGAATGATAAAACTCCTTTTCATATTCATACGAATCCCATGTAACATCTGTAGGTTTTCAGTTTGCTGAACATGCTTTGAACCTGTTAATAAAAAGGGGCAGAAGGTGCTGCATATTTTATGTATTAAGTGGAATATGAGGTAAGAAACATGGCTAGAAACTTTGATTCAACTCTTGACGTCTGTGTCTGTCAGGATTCTTGATTTTCGGAGAGTACCCCCGGTGGCAGGGCGGCTTGTCAACATGACAAGAGAGATCAGAGATGTGACGCGAGACAAGAAGCTGTGGAGGACCTTCTTTATCTCACCAGGTAGCGACTTCAAAATCAGCGGCCTGACAGAGAGATTTGCTTTCTTTAATAAGAAGAAAGCTCAGAGCTAATTTTGCTGGCGGCTTTCATTAAATACGTCCACATCAGATGGTCAGGATTGTTTAATGAGTTTTATCAGTCTCCTGATCTGTTCTTCACAAAGCAAAAGAGACAACAGTGCATTTAAACTTAAACAGTATCATGCAATAAAGAAAAGGCACAACACAAAGTTTCCACATGGTGGCACTATAAGCCAGCCAACTGCCAAATGTAGAGCAGTGCAATGCTACAGGAGCTACAGCCTTAATCTTTGCGTTCATTAATATGATAAGACTTGGTTCAGACAACAAGAAATTAATAAAATATGCCCGGTTTCTAGAATCGCTTATTTTAGTTTATTTCAATGTTAAATACTGTATTTCAATGGCTGTAAATAACTGAACATTGTATCTATATACCCATCCTCATTTTTTTTTCCTATCTCATGGTTTAATTTTGCAGCTAACAGAACCTTAAGTCGAAAATTGATTAGGCTATTTGTAAGTATCAAAGAGAGGATTTTGCCTTTTTTTCTTTTTATCGTCAAGTTCTTATATACAGAACTCCATGAAACCAAAATGCACTTATTAAGGACAGTTTTATATTTCATAAGACACACGGAGCTAAAAGAGGAAAAGTCATGAGCTAACATATTATTTTGCCAGTTATCTCTTATTAGTGTTCCAGGTTGTCTTAAACTATTTATCATTAACCAAAGGGGCTCTGTTGGAAGTCTGAAGTTAAACGAAAAACTATTCTTTACATAGAACACAGAAATTTACAGACATGCCCTGAAAAATGCAGACTGAAAGTACAATGGAAATCCCAATGTGCAACAGTTAAATGTACAACAGACATTTACCAACAGTGAACAGAATGTGAAAGCGTTATCAAGTAATCCTTTAATTAATTGTGATTGCAATCAGCTTAAAAGTACTTATTGAAGGGATGTGCCTCCCAGCTCTTCAGTCACCAGCTGGAAAACACCCTGCATGGCATGAAAACGGTGTTGTTAAAAAGTGATGATTTGAAAATTAGAGTGGCTTCATGGAAAGTTAGACTTTCAAGATTTAGTCAGTGTAGTTTATTCTCATTTTATTTTCTCTATATGGCAAAAGAGAGACACACCTTTTTTGTTATTTTCTTCTTTAAAACATGCTGTAATTCATAAGGAGTGAAGCTTGAAAGGTTTTGGCATGCCTTCCATCATGATTCATTTTACTTTTTCTGATTCTAAATACCGATACAGAACAGGCAGATAAAAGTCCTTTTTAGTTTTTCCAACATATGGCTTCCTTCTCTTCCTTTTTTTTAATAAATGTCTACTTTTTTTTCAACAGCCAATAATGTGTGCTTTTATGGTGAATGCTCCTACTATTGCTCCACTGAGCATGCTCTGTGCGGTAAACCAGACCAGATTGAAGGTTCTCTGGCAGCCTTCTTACCAGACCTCAACCTGGCGAAACGCAAGACCTGGAGAAATCCCTGGAGGCGCTCGTACCATAAACGCAAAAAAGCAGAGTATGCAGCTACCTTTTACTTCATGTTGATGAAAACCAACTTCATTAATTGCAGAATGACTTTAAATTCTGGGATTGTTTCCTTATTTTTCCGTGTTACTTTTAGGTGGGAGGTGGATCCTGATTACTGTGATGAGGTGAAGCAGACGCCTCCATATGACCGTGGCACTCGATTGCTAGACATCATGGACATGACCATCTTTGACTTTTTAATGGGTAATTAGAAAGAAGCAAACACTGACACACATAAATGTAGAACGCTGGATGTTTGGTAACAAAGAAAGAATTGTATAAGCGTTTTCTCAACATTCTTTTCTCAACTTGTTCAGGAAATATGGACCGTCATCATTATGAAACATTTGAGAAGTTTGGAAATGAAACCTTCATCATTCACCTTGACAACGGAAGGGGGTAAAGACATGTCACATTTTTTGGTTTATCTTGTAAACCAGATATTTATGCTTCACCTCAAGAACATGTAGAATATCCAATTTACAAAGTTCATAGTTTGGAACTGTCTTATACTGATCTTCATTTCAACTCTTGCAGGTTTGGAAAACACTCCCATGATGAGCTGTCCATCCTGGTGCCGCTCAACCAGTGCTGCAGGTCAGGCTTTTGTTTAACTCTGGAAATCATATCATTTGGTAGAGTTCAAATCTGTTCCTTGGCTATGTGTGTCATTTCTGGGCTTCAGAGGAAGAAAGGTTTTGCCTGTCTGATCTTTGCCTACATAATCCGTATATTTCAGTAGAGCCTTTCAGTTTAGAGCAATACAAAAGTAGAGTGACATATAAACCACGGTCTCGATGGCAGCTCCGTGTTGACCTTTACAAATTGGCCAGCAATAGTGAAAAATTCACTTCTTTTTTCTTTAATTAATGGTGTTTGCATTCAGAAGTCCCCTCTCAGGTCTGTTCTTTGCAAGATGACATTTTCCATCAAGCTGTCCAAACAAGCCCCTGCTGTGTTAGCAAGATTCCAGCTGACATTTTAAACTTCGAACAGGTCATATCTAATAATATTTTTAATAAGATTTAAAATAATTTCTCTGCACCTCTTGATTTTTCTTGGCTGGAAGGATGAGGTTATTATATTGACATAGAGTCTAAGTCATCATAGTTATCCCAAGAGCTTGAGTAAAGCTAACTGGACTTCTTCTTGGACCAAAAAAGATGTGCTGTTGTCTCTTCTCAAGTTCTTTGGATAAAATTACTAGATTATCAGATTCAGGTTACATCGTGTGATCATCTTGTTAATAACTGAAATTTAAAAAAGTAAACTATATTGTTTGCTGTTTTTTTTCCAGAGTGAGGAAATCCACTTACCTACGGCTCCAGCTCCTGGCCAAAGAGGAATACCAGCTGAGCTCCCTAATGGAGGAGTCCCTGCTCCATGACCGCCTGTCCCCTGTGCTTATCCAACCACACCTTAACGCAATGGACCGCAGGCTCCGGCTGGTGCTCCAGGTCCTGGCTGGCTGCATAGAGAAAGAAGGCTATGTTAATGTTGTGGAGCAGGACCTAGAGGGAGACACAGCCACCCACAGGGGCCCGGGCCACAGGTAGTGAGCTTGAGACTGCAGGATGACAAGAATAAAAACAGACATACTGTATATCCAGTGGACCACATCTGTGGCTGTTGAACCAATGGGATTACACCAAAAGTCCCACTTCTGATATCAAGCTGAATTCAGTGAATTCCAAGACTTGCCATCATTGCCTCTACAGAAACTGCTTTTAGTTGTGTTTAAATGGAAAAAGTGTCCACACATATATGAGACTGTGCTGCTTAAACAGAGGCTTTATATTTGTCAGTTACAGACATATTTTTTGTTTTATCAGTATGACATAAAAGGACTTCTGCAGTGTTTCCAATTTTAATTCGTTTACTCCGAACATTGAAGATGCCAGTTTGGTCTATCATATCATATAACCAAATCAAATCAATGCTGACTGAACAATATCTGGTCAGAAAATAAGCTTTATTAGTTATCACAATGTATACAAAGTGTGAGAAAGTGAAGGGAATTTTCTGTCTTTGCATCAAACATGTCAAGATTTAAAGTTTCTGTTGAATGCTTCAAAGATGCGTTCATGCTCAAAACAAAGAGCTCGAATTCAGTAGACAACGAGCATATCCAAAAAGTGTGTTCTCTTTATAATCTACATTTAAAGTTTTTTTGTTTAATTGTTGGTTTGCTTTGTGGTACAGACTTAAAACATAATGACTTATGTTAATTCAGCATAGACCTGAAAATAAGGATTTCAAACTTTAGTTTAAAGTACTTTAAATTTGCCTTATTGTCTGTATATTTTTTCATTTTCATTTACTTACTCTTCCAAAATCTGTGCTTACACTACATGCAGCAAAGCAAAACCACACTAAATTATATTTACCAAACCAAAAATAATCTAGTTGTGAGGAAACCTGAAGCGTTAACTATGACTCTTCACAGTTTATGCAATGCAAAGTGCTTCTGTATTGATTCATTTGATTAGTTTTTTTTGTCCAATTTACCTTTTATTTTTGCATAGAAAATCATTCCAATGCAATGTAAAAGAATTTACATTATGGTTTTGCCTCTTGTTGCTTCATGCATAACAAAAAACAGTATTTATAATGGTTATTTTTGCATTTTGATACTGTTGAGACTGACATTCCTGTGGATGCTATGTTCATGTTCACGTGACAGAAAAACAACAAAGCCAAATTTGGAGAATTAGCTGTGGATGAGGTGCCAGTCCTGTACACTGGCTAACCCATTGCCTGTGCAATGCCAGAAATACTGTATTTGAATGTGTTTGGGTTGGCAGTATTGACAGGATTCAAAGAGCTACAAATATGTAAAGTCAGGTTCGAGGAGTGCTTTGGGCTGATAATATAGGTTACAACAACTCATCTAACCACAGGGATAACTATGGGCACTGTATCTTGTTTAGTTTTTAAATTTTTTGTTTGTTTTTTTGTATTCCCAATGTAAATACCTATAAATATTTGAAAGATCCGTCAAACTGCACTACACAGTGAGTTGCTTCTGTTTTCTGCTCCTAACTGTTACTGTGAAGACCTGTTTACTAAAGGATTAAAGTGTGCAATACAAGCAAAAGCCAAGACAGTTCTCTTAATGGGTATAGGTGGCTGTAGATGCATTTTCCTTAATATGTGTGCAGAGATGGACACGTCTTTGAGGTGTCACATGTGAAGTTCTCGTGAAAATTTTAGATAAATAATCCCCATCACAAACCTTACATCTTCAACAGTTTTTTAAGCAATACCAACAAGTAATGAGCCCACTCTAAAATAAAGCACATAACTCAAGACGATAGTTTCAAACAAGTCAGACTGTTTCAACATACAACTGGCCAGATGTGAGAGGCAAGTAGCTGACATGGGGGGAATCCTGTTAGATGGTATTTTGATTCTGGGTTTAAAATGCAGCCTTAATTTACAGTTTTGAATGCAAAAATCTGTTAACTTTACTTTGTTGACGACCCAACTGATAAAAACAATCAGTATTTTTTGTTCTTCAAGGTATAAATACTGAACTCAGCATGGCTAATCCAACTACAGAGACCTCAGAAGCATTAGACGCTGTCCAAGGTGCTGTACTCACACTGCAGCTGTGAACATTAGAGTGACTGCTAGGTAGCTGTCCACGGTGCTTGACAGTTGTCTGTGGTGTGTCCAAACCGAAAGCAGATGCACTGTAAGTGGAACCGGTGCAAGGCAACGTCACTGTCAGCATCGAAAAAAAATGGACATAAAATGTTAAAGTACTGAAGAGGTGTTGAAAAAATGTGTACGTCCTATTGATGTGATCAGCTCTTGCTATCTGAACCATGAACAGTTTGAGTGAAGGAGGATATTAAGAGAATGACCGATCTGGTATAGGTTTCAGCTTGTTATCATTGTCATTGCTTTTGCTGTTAAATGTGTTTACCCAAAGAGAAAACTCTTTCTTGAATGTGTGCAACACATGGGGGATGAAACAAAGACTAATATCTGAATTACATCTCCTTTGCCAGGGTTCCTTTATCTCTTTTTTAAGTCGTATTATCAACTGTTCATTAGACTAAATATCGGGACCATATTTTGTCCCTGGCGCTACAAGTACAGCACGTAGGTGTGTATTTAACAGTATCCAGGAGAAGGCGCCAGTGTGCATCTCATTTAGTTTGACATTACAGGAGGAATTCACTGGGTGGCACCAAAGCGTCATGGTTGTGGGTGAGGTGTTTACATCTGTGGCGTAGAAGTGACGCTGTGTTGTCCTGAATTGACATTGTGGCCAGTGAATATCTTGTTTTTGTTTATTTTCTTTATCTGTTTGTTTGTTCAATCGTATGCATTTAGCTTAATCATAATCAACCTGAAGCTAAATGAAAAAAATAATAGGTTAGGACTTCATTCGAATGATGCAATATCGTACAGGGGTCCCTACAGTGGTGCAAATTTGCTATTTGTAAGACAAATTAAGTAATCTTCTGTTTTATGTATTATTGTACACAACAGCACCGCCTCTAGACTGTGTTACAGTCTTGTGCAATGATAAAGTTTAATTGATTTACCTAAAATTATGCTGCATGGTGCAGTTTAGATTACATACAGAGAATTGTTTTTTTATTAGGTCCTCTAGTTGTCCTCCTTACTATTTGTGACGGTACACAAACAATTCCAATTCAACACTCAATCCCAAGATTTGATCCTGCCTTAACAGAAAAAATCATCCTAAACACTACCATTAGATTTTTCAGGCTCATTCATAATTGCTCTTGATGTTGTTTACCCACAACAACAAACCACAACCCCACAATTCTCTCACCTCATTCAGAGGCAGCCTCTCCTGCCTAGTAACAGTATCCAATGCCACTGTCCTCCTGTCTCTATGGCAACAGAGAGCCACCCCTTCTCGCCCTGATTCCAATTGATCTAAGGTGTGTGTGGTCCTGGACGACCCTGACCCTCAAAGCTCCTCTGCATCCTGCCTCACCACCACAGAACTCGAGTCATGCCTCAGCTGTAAGACACATCCGCGATAACTTTTAACGAGGACACAGAAAACGTAAGGGATCACACGAGTTACTTAAAATAAGTTTCTGTAGGAAAGCTTTATGAGCAGAGCCCTATCCCCTGAATTCTGTTGAAATGGCTCGCCGATCTCAAATGCGAAATGTTCCTTCCTTTTGAACAGAAAAGCGCTGTGAAAATACTAAATGCCCCACATGCCTGCACACACCCACGAGCTGCGCACACTGTTTGTGTGCGTGTGAGCGTATGGTGAGCTGAGATTAGAGGCGCTTTCAAACGCTTCTTCAGACGCAGTCGTGTTTAACCCCTGTCCATCTCGATTGATGTCAGCGCTGTAGGCAAAATCACGCCTGGCTCAGATCCGCATTGATCAAAACAAACGAAACCCGTGGAGGATAGCCGCACCAAAAAACGTTAAGCACATGGGCACAAACGTGTAGCATGCATATATTCAAAGCTTAGTTGGGCTGTGTGTGTGTGTGGTTTTCCTGACCCCCGAGCTTTGGAATTCATCAAAATGTCGAGTTAAACTGGCTGATGCGATTTTCCAATTTTAGGCCAGCAGTGTCAAGTCGAGCAGTGGAACAGGCCGATATATCTCTCTGCAAATCAGACATATAGGCCACATCTCCATGCCTTACTTCTACTAAAAGCGACAGATGAGTGCCATTACTTTTAAAGACGCCTGAATGAGAATGCAGCAGGCCTGACCACCTTGTTTTTCAGTCAGCTGAGCAGCAGCCTGGCTCTGCCCGTGCCAGCAGGAGCCGTCTCCGTCTCTGAACTCATGAATTATTAAAGGACGACTTTTTCATGGCTGCAGCTAAAATTAGGAATAACCTTACGTTGGCTATAATCAGAAAGCAGGCGGAAAGCATTAATTTATAACAGCATTTGGCGGGTGACATTTCCAAGTGATGGTCGCGTGCACGTGCGTCTGTGTGTGCGTGCACGTGCACCGAGCTGTTAAGCCAGGCGACAGATACAAAACTCCTCCAGTCTGTTATCAAGGTCAGACGCAGGCGCGTTATTTGCGTCAAGAGCACCGGGAGAGAAATTAAACACCAAATCAATCGCCCTTGAACCGCCGCGCGTGTGCGTGTTTGCCAGTCCGCGTGCAACCGACTGCGTATGCGTAAGGGCACAAATTTTGTTTGCCGAGGTTGTGAGCTCTGCACCTCCACTCATCTCTCCATCTTGTGTGTGTGCGCGCGTTAGCCTGCGCGCCAGGAGCGATCACGGGCCATTGCCGTAATTGCACAGCGCGCAATATATACGGCAGGGGAGGAGGGGGAGGAGGGGGAGGAGATGAAGGGGGGGAAGCCGCTTGTAAACCCGATGAAAACACCCTCGGCTGCACAGGAGAAATTCAGGATGACCGAGATTGGCGACGCTCGGGCGGTTGCGACTAGCGCCCCTTTTTTGCACGAAAGAACAAGGAAAGAAAAGAGGAGAAGATGCTAATTATTGACGCGCGCACAAGCAAGCTGCTTCCAGCTCTTCATCTGCCACTCAGGAGGAAGAGGAGAGAAGAGACGGGCGGAGACGCCTGAATGAGAGGAGATCCACGCTCCCCCTCCTCTCCCTTCCTTCTTATTTTCATTCATGGCACAATCAGTGACATACGCATGCACATATCTCCCACATGCAGGGCCTGGCTCGGTCCCTTTCCATCAAAAGATAAAGACACATGCACACACACACCCTCAAATGGGCACACATGCACTCCTCGTTTGTCGTCTAATTTTCTCATAAATGCAGAAACGCACCACAGCTCCCACTCATCTTTTCATATCGCTGTCTTTCACACTGGGATTTTGGTCATCTCTTTTCATACATGAGACGCACGGGGTATGCTTCCCACTCTCTGTGAAACACATTCACACTCGCACATACACTCTCTCTCTTTCTTACACACACACACACATTCCAGTTGGTAGCAAACATCAAGCCAAACAAGATAAACAAAAAGAAGGACACACTAAAACAAACACGGACAAGGGCAACTGCACAGCTAAAATTGCATGTGAAATTTTCTCCCTCTCTTTGGCACACACACACACACACACACACAGGTTTGTCTTTACAGACACACATGCAGTTTCCTCGCCACCCACTGGGGAGGAGGAGGGAGAACAAACCTGAGACGGAGAAGGCTTTAAAGCTGCCGCCTCCACAGCTCAGCCACTCCTTTCCTCCCTCCCAACAGTACGGCAGCAATCTCTCCATCTCTCACCTCAGCTCTCTTTAGTCCACACACACACTCTCACACACACACACAAGACATTGGCAATCACTCCTCACCAGCACCCTCCCATCTGCTCTGTCCCACTCCCTCACACACACACATTTGCGAGTGGCGGCTGCTGGACAGGCTGCTAGACTCCCCAGCAGAGACGGCAAGACCAAGTGCCCCCACACCTCCCCTCACCTCCAACCACCAACACTGACCCCCCCCCCCCCCCCCCCCCCCCCCCTTCGTCCAGAGCTAATTCCATTATACATTCCTGACTGGAAGGAAGAGGGGCTGTCTTCTAATTGCTTTCTTATCCCCCTGAGTCCCCCTCACTTTCTCCTCCTCTTTTTCCTCCTCTCCTCCACCACCATCCTCCTCCCTCCCTATCCCCTCCTTTTTGCCCACCCCTCGCCCTACGTGCACTCAACATGGCAGCAGACGAACAGAGGAGGGAGGAAAGCTAGAGAGCAGGAGAGAGAAAGGGAGAGGGAGAGAGAGAGAGAGAGAGAGAGAGAGAGAGAGAGAGAGAGAGAGAG
>JABUIW010000047.1:3573014-3596507 GCA_013363375.1 Menidia beryllina | reverse complement strand
ACACACACACACACACACACACACACACACACACACACACACACACATGCAGTCAGCTAATGAGTGTGGACACACCACCTATGACTCATAGTCTTGAATTTACATTTATAGTGACTGAGAGTTTGTGTTTCCTTTTACAAATAGTCCTAGATCTTACGACGGCCCTGGTTATGCTGGTAAATGATCCGTACTGATTTGTGAGGCTTTCTCTCAAGGTAAGGCTAACCATGGGCTCAACATATTCACACTGTACAGATCATGCCCACAGGGAGGCATGATTCTACCGGAACGAAAGGGTGAAAAAAGCCCCTTCCTCAAGCTAATTTTGCTCTGAGCCCAGCCGCCTTTGATCCCTGTCATTGTGCCTTAGCAGAGACTACAACCACACGCAATTAACCAAGTTTTCCTAAATAATTTCCACATGACCAGACCCAGGGCTTCCACAACATCTTGGGCCAGGATTAAATTGCAACCTTAATGACGGAGGCTTTCTCATACAGCTTGAATTGTGGTTTGTTTGTGCTGCGTATTTCTGTCCAGATAGCAATACTCTCACCTCATATCACTACATAACAACTCCTCTCCACTTTACAGATGAAAAAAATTAACTTAACTTAACGATATGGACCACAACAACATGCAAAACATTGTTCCAAAACATAAGCAACCACTAAATCCTGATTGTGAAAAATGACACACCTCCTGATTGACTGTCTTTTCTTCACTGATTGTTTTTTGGTTTAAAACTCTGTTTTTGTCAGTTCTTACAGTCTCTCTGACTGAAACCCTAACACGGACACTAATTCAAACATATTCTTATCTCCCACAATAGTTTATTTACGCTCCCAATTTTCATGGGTATCATAAGAACTTACAGAAACACACACATCTGGATGCAGCTTGACGGGGCAGGTACATGCTGTTCCAGTGAACAGTAGACCACTGATGCTAACCTAGATCTGATTACTCACAGTTGCTTCTTGCATGCACAAGTAGATATGTGTGTATTTACCTGTATGCATTTATTTGTGCACTGTAAGCTCCCTCTATACCAAATGCAGTCTTCAGGTGATGTGTTTGCTTTGGGACAGCCTGGGCAGTGTGAGTGTTGTGAGTCTGAGTGATGACCGATGTATTCCTCACCGTGAGAGTGGGGAAGTGGGGGGGGGGGGATGGGAGAGAGGAAGAGCAAGAGGTTACTGCAGGGGAGAGAAGACAGGGTTTGTAATGAGAGTGGGGAGAGAAAGCAAGGAGGAGGGGGAGAGGAAAGGCTCATCTGTATGCCAGTTACTGTGAGCTGCTTGTTTGATCTAGGGGGAGTACTTAGTGCTGGATGGCGGGATGCTGCAGAGTATGAAGGCAAGAATAAGGCTCCTGAAAGTGTGTGTATGCGAGATAGAGGGGGGTGTGTGTGTGTGTATGTGTGTGTAATTAGGTGTGAGGTGTTGGGTGCAGCACTTTGCTCATTAAAAGGATCTGGCTGATGTCCAGCTCCATGCAGTTCATCAACTGTCCTTCATGTCTCATCCTCATCTTCTTCCTCCTCGCTCTTCTCATCCTTCCCTTCTTCCTGCCTCATCCTTCTCTTCTCCTCTTCTTCTCCACGTCACCCCTCGGTTATTTCCCCCCATCCTCTTTTTGCACTCCATCATTTTATCCCAGGCTTAACGCAACTAAACACCGCCTTTACCACAGCGCCTTTGCTGCTAGACAGAAAGAGGGGAAATAAGGGTGGTGGGGGCCATGTTTCATCACCAATGAGTATTTGATCACATGTGCCTCATTAGAGCTGAATAAATAGTCCTTGTAAAAGATCAGTAATCAACACATTTGCACATATCTCTACTAATAATGGTTGGTGTGAGGCCTCAAAGGCAGCATGTAATTGAGGACGAATGCTTTTCGTAAAACGGTCTACGAGCTCTATGAGGCTTATTTGTAGAATGCACCTGCAGGGAAACTGCTATCTTCTTAAATGCCGGACTGTATCACACGTTCATTCATGTGAAAAAACATGACAACAGTGTCTGTGTATACCTTTGCAAAGTCATACCTTTCACTAACCATCCGTAAGTGTTATGATTTGGCAACAGAATACAATGACTTCACACATATTTCCTGCTTCACAAGCACACGGAGAAAAATATACTTACATTATTAAAGTTTTGGGGGGCAGAAATGCAGGACACATTTCACTGGCTGCAAAGCTGGTTAAAGGACTTAATGATTATACTCCAGTAATTTTAGGATATACAATCTTTGTGCATTCAGATAGATAAGATTAGCTCCTATCTAGTTGGCCATAACAGGCTTTAAAAGGAAAAGCAGCAAATCTGAAATTGGCGGTAGACTTATTTTTAAGGCAAGAGTCATAAATAGTCCTCTGGAGAGATGGAAGAGGAAGCCAGGCAGATAAAGAGGACGAGAGGATATATGGCAAAGGAAAAGATGAAGAGTGACAGTAAGGAAAAGAAATACAGATTTGGATAAAGTTTGTAAAATTTTAATTAAATTAAGAAGTGGGCTGTTAGGTACAATGTGATCTTATATTGGTTCTTAACGTGTCTTTTTTTAAACTCTGAGAGTGGAACTCAAACGTCACCCGTTTTTTTCCGGCTAGAAATCTTTAAATTTGGAGAAGAAGGTTGAAATTGAGAAGGACACGTAATCATTTTAAGAGAAACACTGTACCATTTTTTTATTTATGTGATTACTCTCAAAATGACTCCAGAACTGTGAAGAGGAAAGAATTTAAGGAATGAAAATTTGTTTAGATACAGGAAACGTTTACTGACATAAAATACCACTTGTAAAATGGGAGGTTTTTAATCAAACATCATTTGGAGCAGGTGCCTTGTGACCGTAATAACATTTTAAGTTGCATCTGCATTTGTCATTCCTTCCATATGGCACACTGTTTTACATACATTTTGTACGAAACATGCTACACATCAGACATGGCTATAGATTTCCAAGTGTTTATGGTGAGACAAATGAAAATGAAAAAAAGACAATTGGCACTCGCAGGAAGTATGTCTAATGGGACCAGACCTTGTCAACACTGATTTTGGCTGCAAAAACTGTAACAAGCTTTTCCCCTGCGTTCGAATTTCACTGCAACAGCACCACTTTGAAAAGTTTTCTACCCAGCCCCCACCAACCTCTTCTTGTGACTTCAAACAGCTGCTGCAGTTACATAATGCAGCGTTAAGAAAAAGTGAGAGGAAAGATGAAGGAGCCAAGAGGAAGTAATGTTACAGAGTATGACACATGCAAAACGCACTTTCTCACGCTTACATGATCATAGTCATAGTTTATATATGAATGTGCAAGTCAATTAAAACAGATTTCTTTGGTTTTCTTCGCTATATCCTGGAGGGATTCTGATGAAAGTATACTTGCTACATTTGGGACGAAAACAAACAAATAAAATGTAAATGATTTGAACAAAAATCTTTTTCTATTTTAGCTTTCCTTCCCCAGGAAAAGTAATTAATAAAGGCGGAGGGGGGTGTGGGGGGTTGGAATTACTGGGTCTTGAATATACATGAATTTGTTCACATTTCCTCATGTGTGACGTTGGACATATAGACTTAGACATAGACTTAGACAGTACTTTATTGATCCCTTGGGAAGACTCCCTCAGGAAATTAAGGTTACCAGCAGCTTACAGTGTCAAGTTAGAATATATGAGAACGGAGGGCTTTGTAGACTTTTTTTTTGGTGAAAACTTTGTGAGCATCTAAGAAATTTGCAAAAAATCATCTCCTGAAAATTTTTGACATAAAAAATGTTATATCTCCTTTGTCCCTGATAAGCACAGTCATTTCAAAAGGCCCGTGTTGTTGCCAGATTGCACATGTGTTTGCTTATATGTGTGTTGACATGCCTGCACGTTATTCATGCATGATTTGCTTGACTGCTTCCATGGACGTAAAGTGAGTTCTCTGCCTGTGAATTAGCTTCCATAGCAACCAGCGCCACACAGTAAGCCAACCAGGCGGCGAAGTCAATGAACGCTGCTCTGCTTGTGCGATTTCAAAGTGGGTACAGGCTTCATGCCAAATCGCATACAGTGGCCACAGCGGCATGCCAATGGGCAGAGACAAAGCAATGTTTCTGCAGTGATGGGAGGGTCGGTGGGTTGGTATGAGGATGGCAGACACTGTCAAAAATAATGGGCAGTGCTATAATGGGGTCGCTCTGAAACTCTTTTGGTTTGTCTCCTACTGGTTCTCATCCTCCGTGACTATTTTTATTTGTTGCTCAGAATCGGTCTGACTTTCATCCCCTGCTCTTGCTGTTTGCCTTCCTTCTCTTTTCTTTCTCTTTGCTTTTTTGTTCTTTCTCTGTGCATTTCTGAGGAAGAGGTTGAAGCAGTGCGGAGGTAGATGTAGTGCGGAGGCAGAGAAGTTTTTTTTTTTTTTAATCAGACTGTTATTGTTAGAACTACTGCCCCATCACCTTGGATACACACACAGAATCTCTCTCTCTTCCGAACACACACATGAACACACATGAACACACGTCCACACACCTTAGACGTCAAACACACGTCAAATTCTAAGAGCTAACAGTCAAGCTTTGGCACATGAAATAAATGCCCTGAGAGACTAGGCCCAGCAGTAAACAGGTCACGTGGTGAGCTGTGCTAAATCAGCCAAACTGTTCCAGACAGGGAACAAAACAGAAAGTGAAAAAACATAAACAAGACAATCATGGTACAGACGTCAGAGGGGGACTTGTGATCAAGATGGTAGACACACACAAGATGAGCCTTTCTGTCACCCAAATGCACAGGGTTTGGCAGGGGCTGAGATGGGACCTGGCTAATTACTGGTGTTCTCATGCAGGGAAGAAGCTTAATCTTTCCGTCGCACGTGTTTATTGACTGGATGAGCCGTAGCCATGGTAGCCCATATGAAAGTGCACACAAAACTTATATGATATCTTTGGAAATCATCCAAAAAGTAACCTGAGGGTTAGATGATGGATAAGCCTGATCCAATTTTATAATTAAATTATGACTTTGATATAAGGTGTCTCACTTATTAAGAAATATTCAAATATCTATTCAGCCTTTTGTGGGAAGCAAAAACGTGTGTGCATTACCAAAATAAGGAACAAGCTCAGGAAATGCCAATGAAAATGAGAACTATGAACGTGCTTTAGAGTAATCAATCAAAATAAACGTTGTGCTGTAAATATTCTAAAATCTTTTACAATACTATAACCTGGCAACAAATGTGTATTAGGTGTGCTTGTTTTTGCACACCTGTGCACCTTCCATTTCATCTGAGTGAAATAGGAATTCACTCAACTGTTTCCTTTCCTTGCCATACAAAAACACACTTATAAGCCCGGATTTTCATGCATGCACACTGGTGTATGCCTGCCATGTGATCTATGCTGACAAGCACGCACACACTCAAGCAGACGCAGTGACTCTCACCTCCATAGGCCACATTGCAATGCATACTAAAAAGACCAGAAAGGAAGAGGGCAAAGAGCGAAGAGAGAGATGGATGAGATAGGTGAGGGATGGAGTGAAGGATGGATGGGTGAGCGAGGAGGCCAGCGACTGGGTTTTGTAAAGCCAGAGAGATCTGTAATAAGATCTTGGTGAGTCAGGCCCAATGCTAAACACATATACTGGCTGGATAAGAAAAAGGTAATATGGAATGCATTACAATACATTAGCCTTGCAGGCTAATAATGAAATCTGTCTCAGTGCTATTAGCATGAGGCAACATCGAACACTCTGGCACTCATCGATCTTCTTAAAAATCAACATGAACACTCAGCACAGTGGCGGGATTAGTTCTGGCTGGCAACAGTTCACAGCTACCTAAGCAGTTTTGCCCTCAGCATTAAATTAGAATAGGTTAGTGTTGACCCAGTGTTGCTTTTAGCGTGTTAGCTTATATCAGAGAGTGACTCATGTGCTTTGCAGGAGCGTTGGCATAAATTTGTACATGAGTAGTCAACAAAACCCTGAGCTTTCTTTGACCATATTTATTGATATAGTTTGAGTCCAGAACAGTCTCACCACACAAACATTTAAGAGTTATGCTTGTTATTTGTGTATACAGAAGCATTCAGGTGATGTAATGCACATCTTTAAATAGGTATTTATCAATATCTAAGTCTAATTGTGTGTTTTTTCCTTTTTGTCTCTGACCAACCGCAAGTGACAGCAAAGTAAGTGAAAATCCGGAGAACACTCCTGATACTAATCTCAGTTCTACTGCTGAAGTCCACTGTATTGCACTACCATCCCATCCCACCTCTCCAAAGCATTTCTTAACATTCAACAGCTGTGCAATGTGCAATATTAACCATTCAATGTCCAATGTACGACAAAGTGGAAGCAAACTTCAGTTGTCAATTCAAAACATAAACAGATATTGTTTATGGAGGCTCAGAATGTAGCAGTTTGATTTGGTTTTAGCAAATGGGATTGTTTTGCAAAACAATATTCTGATTTTGAAAGGCAGTCATAAACCGTTATTTTCTATTCTGTTATGATTTTATCATGGGCTAACATTTCTTTCACAAATTGATGTAAAACTTTGTTCCAGAGGCTTATACTGAGCAGAAACACAGAGCAGAGCACAGATACGATGATTTTTCGAAAAATGTACCATATCAATAACTATATCATGCCAAGCCAGTTATGAACTAACTCCAAATAGCCACAGAGATACTCTGTGAGTAACACTTTCCTTAATAATCATAAAGATGGAGATGTACTTTATTTTAAAACCTTATTGCACTGATAGTAATGTTCCCCTCCATTTTTGTGTCCATAATAAGAAAACAACGGCTACTTGAAATATCTTCCTGTGAAGCTAAATATTTCCTTCTTTCTTTCTACTTGAACCTTGTCTTTATAACATCTCCATATTTCGGAAAAGCATTTATCTCTGCAGCCTCCACCCCCCCTGTTCCTCCTCTGAGTTATCCCCATCTCATTCTCTTTATCTTCTCCCTCAGCACTTCCATCTTTCACTGTTTCCCTCTGCCTCTTCCACTACCCATCTTTCTTTCCCCAGCTCCCTTTTCTTTAACCTTTAATGCTTTGCACTTATTCCCCTCTTCCTCTGGCTGGTGAGTGCAGACGTCTCACAGTGTGTGTCTCAGCTCGGCTTTAGAATTTCTATCTCTCCCTTCCGCTCCGTCAACATGCTACACCACACCTCTTCCCCATCACTCCCGCCTCTTCTCCCTTCCTCCTTTTACCCCTCTTCAGCTCAGATTTGCTGGTCTAAAACCAGCCATCTCTCCTTTCAGTATGCTAACTTCCCCACCATTACACTTCATTATTTGGTCTGCTCTTTTTTTATCACTCCCGCTTTTTCTGGCCATTTCACTTTCTCTCGTGACGCATAATTGCATATTCTTGTCTCATCAAGCAGCCACATGCTAGCACACACCCTTTTTTTCTCCCTAATATATTCAGTGTGCATAATGTCATTGTCAAGGTTAACAGCTGAGGTGCAATGTTGAGAGGATCCAGGGCTTATGGGTAATGTAGGAAATGCATGTGATTTGGGCACTCTTAATGATTAATGAGTTTCATTGGACAACAGTCAGTAAGTATTTTGGGCTGGAAGTGAAAACATCTAATAGCCATTTATGTGCATCATTAAGGGAAAATGCTGACAAATGATTTAAGATAGTCTAATCAAAAGGTAATTATGGCCATAAATGTTTGAAATTGAAGGCAATCAGAGAATTTCATGCTGCCTTACCCTCCACCTTCTATCTTTGTCCTCTCGTTTATGTTCATTAATAAGAAGCCGCTATTGTTGCGTAGATAATTCATTGACACGCATGGCAGCAGCATCTTTGTGTCTGTTTGTCTACGTGTGTTTTTGTGTTTATATGCTCATCATGCCAGGCAAACAGATGCAAAAAGCATGACAAGAAAATAACTTTCCCTCCCTCGTCTCTCGCGTTGACGAGACGCCTCGCTTTTCGCTCTCTCCCCCCTCTATTTTTATCCTCTTTAAAAACCCCGCTGCCTCCATCGCCCTCACCCTTTTTTGTCTGCGCCTCACTCTTTCAGTGTGTCTGTCCTTGGGTATCTGCAGCCAGCTGTGTCTTCGGGCCATTAGAGCCCCCCCCCTCAACTCTCTCGCCTCCATCCATTTTCCCCATCACTGATTTCCCCAGCAGGCCTTTCCCCCTCCCCCATTTCACTGTCACTCCTCCTCTACCCTGCCCGTACTCTGTCCCTCTGACCACTGGGGCTCCATTGTCACAGCAGCTGCTGATGGCAGTCTCGTCTCCGGTCCAGTATTTGCCACTGCACCAAAATCAGACATGTTAGCTCAGGCACACCAATTGTTCAAAGAACAATGGGTGAAAAAAGTGGTCACAGAGGCACCAGGCACGCATCTAAAAAACATGGCAAACACATAATTAAGTTCACAACCTGCACACATCTGCATAAACCACCAAACCTCCACAGTCAGCATCCTCCCCTTTATGTTTCGTTAATGTAAATATCTTGTTGTGCTTTACAGGCTATATCCATTTATCAAAACTCATTGCCCTGCATAATGTAGCACCATTCACTTTTCAGCACCCCCTATATCACTCATCATAACAGAATGGTGATTGATCCACTTTTCTTGTGGCTTTCTGATGCTTACATATTCCGTGGCCGTCCAGCGTGCATGAGCGTGGAGAAAACAGAGCAGGTTGCACCTCAGAAAGCGGGCTTTAGCTAAAACATCTCCAGTAAATTTACAGAAGGGAAGAGGTCCAGAACGTTTAGAATGAGAAAATTATAGTAAAACATGCTGTATAGGACAGTAAAAATGGCTTTATCTATATTTATTTAAACTGACCTTGTGTAATTCTTATCACAGGATGCCGTTTTATGCTACAAAGTCTGTTACTTTTAGACATAACTAATAACTAATTAACTCTGAATACGTTTGGCCAAAAGAACAGTTTCTATTTGTTTAGTGTCTATCTCCTTTCACTCTTACAATTGTTAAAAACATAGATCAGGATTTGTTTATTTTCCTCAGTAGACTGTGCAGATTTATTTTTAGAAACATTGGAACAACTGTCAGAGAAAAAAAAATTATTGTTAATATATTCTTATTTATTGCTGTTAATTGCAAAAAACAAGCTCACATTTTCAATCTAGAGGATTTTAACTGTCTTTAGGGAAAAGTACACTGTCACTTTTAGACTAATTAAGGGAACAAAAAATGAAATAAGGATCAAGGGAAATGATTTTTAATGTCTCTGCTAGTGCTAAATATAGATGTGATGATATAACTATAAATTTGAACTAGGGTTCAAATCAGTACAACAGAATAGTCTAAACTGATTATGCACAAACTTGTATTCTTCTTATCTATTTTCCCTCTATTCATCTTTGTAGTTCTTCTCAACTTTTTTGCAGTTTGTAACTGTGTCTATCTGCATCAGATCTGTGTGTGTATGTGTGTGTGTTTGCACTGAGTGTGTTTGTGTGCGTGGTGTGCAACGTGGCGTTGGAAGTGTTGTGGAGGGCTGAATGTCGCTGTGATTCTGACGGTTTCAGCTGCAAAATGACAGCTGTTTCTAACGCCATACACACACACATGGTACACACACACACACACACAGTCTCTCTCTAGACTTTTTTTAAACCAAAAATGGGCCGTCCGAAAAGAGGACAGTCATACACAAAATCATGGCCCATTGCATCATCTCCAGCCATTTTTCCGGTCAGCCCACACTCCCCCCTCCTCCTCCTCCTTCTTCTTCTCCTCCGTCTGTCCTTCCCTCCATCCATCCATTAAGCACCTCTATCCTCTTGCCCCCTTCTGGCCACCTAATCGATTCGGCCATTCAATTTCCGGCTGTAATTCAACTACACTGTTGCACTTGAATATGTAAAACAGCCCATGGGGGTTGCCGGTGCAGTTGTTGTCATAGCAACCCCTCATCAAACATCGAAAACACGCACACACTCTCGGCCTCCTTTGGGGTAAGTAAGGAGAGACAAGGTGAGGCGCGGGTCTGTGCCCATGTGAAACCGAAACTTTGACAGTAGTGTGAGGGTGAGCCGGGGCTTAGATGACCTCATTGCACCCCTGAGTGTGTGCATGTGCGTGTGTGTGCGTGTGTGTGTGTGTGTGTGTGTGTGTGTGTGTGTGTGTGTGTGTGTGTGTGTGTGTGGGCTGGTGGATAAGTGAGCAAGTTGAAAACAGAGAGAACGAGACAGAAATACTGTATGTGTCGGCCGCCCGGCCTGGCGCTCTTTGAAGGCTCCCCCTCTCAAATTCTCTGCCTCTCTTAGAGATCTCACACCAGCCCCCCCTCTTCCATTCCACCCTCTGTTCTCTCCATCGCTGCTCTTTCGGAGCAGCCATCTAATCACACTGACAGAAGAGCAGCACTCTGTGTGGCTTCTGTCATCCTGTGTGTAAAGAAACCTAGACGGACATGAACGCATAGAAAATTAATATATTCTCCTTGTTTCCTCTTCCTCTCGCTGGTCACTGGTGAACTTCACACAACGACACCCCCGCTCACATCTGTTCATTCATTTTTGTTTGGAATTAATGTGCCCCCACTGTCTGTCGCTGCATGTTGCTACCAGGACAGTTTTAGGTCATGGGGATGTCATTCCAATCTCTGTGTATTAGTGCATAACTGTGGAGGAGACGGGGAGTGTGAGTGCTCACGGCAATGTGTTTGCATCTGGGACGACATTAATAAAATGCAAATGAGATTTAATTAGCTGATAAAGAAGCCAGGTGCATTTACACAATACGTTTTATCATTGTAAGTAACTGTTACTTCGCACTCAGCTGTATTGCAGTATGAATTGCACTTTCTGTATGTGTTTTAGGCTTCAGTTAGAACTTTTTTTAAGATAGAGGTGGTGCTCAATTTAAAAAAATCCAAAGGCAATTTCAAAATACATGCGTCGCTCGATCAAAAGACTGAAACGTTGATTTCCAACTTTATTTGGTTGTGAGATATTGCATAAGCAGTGTATAGACGTGTTAGGATTTAAACAGATTAGTACAGGCATTTAATTATTTTTGTCCTAAAGAAAGTTATTGTGTTTGAATTTTAAGCATTTATTGGACAATTGCAATCTTTTGTGCTATAGACCAACATGACATAGTGATTTATCGCCCCACAAATCCTTTTTGTTTCCGATATTTTGGGAGCACATATGTGAATCACATCTTTTGTTTTACTTTAATCTAATTCAAATGAGGCCCACCATCAAGCAACATTTGCTTCTATTACTAATGTCCAAGTGCATTTACCAAAAGGAAAAGTTCACTTGCCTTCCACCTTTTTAACCAACTGATTTTTGGGTAAAAATGCTGACTTTCAAAGCTATAAATATTTCTTCCTTCTCTAAAATGAAATAGAATTAACTTGGCTTGTGGTTCATCAACCCATGCCCTTCCTTCAGAAATATTTCTTCAACAAAGTGACAATGGCAGAATTTCAGTATTCGAAATTAATGCAAAGCTTCTTGTGGCATCAACAGTAGATTCATTATGAATGCAACTCATATAATGAGGGATGTTTATCTGAGCGGTAATACTTGTGATGATGTGGTTGGGGTAGTTTGGGGGTAAAGTATTCAGCGGACGTTTGGACTCCACTCGTCCTGTGAGCAATGACACTTCAGTTTAGCTATGAATTAAGAAGAAAGCATTCTCTCTCTTTTGCACAAAAAAGCGAGAAAGAATCCAAACAAATGCCTCCCGTAGTGTTTTGTTTGAACTCAATTATTTGGAAAAAAGTATAAGCCTGGAGGGCATACGTGAGTGAGCGTTTGTGCGCGTGTGCACAGGCGGTTTTGCGCGTGTATGCATGTGTGCGCACACTGCTAGTCAAATGAGCTTGTCAGTATGCGGTGCAGGCCTCTCTCTGGTGGCAGCCAGATGACAGTGCAGTGATTGGGCTGATTTCACTGAGGACGTGAGGGGAAATCTGAAGGCTGCCTTGGGGCTCAGGTGCTTATCACCTCCTCACACACACTCTCACGCACAGATTTCAGAAACGTGTACGTATATACATATGCACAGCCAACTTTTACGGCCAAGTCTAAAGGTGCACAGACACCTGAGCACACACGTGAAACTAGAGAAACAGGTGCGTGATTGGAGTATCTACAGACATTTCCCCCCACTTCATCATCAAAGTTCATTTTCAAAATATGAGTCCACTGCCCATGTCTCCGTTTGACCCGTGATCACCGCCTGATCGCCGAATGCTCGCCTCACACTCTTGCATCTGCAGGGGTCGTGTGTGCATTCAGTGACTATAAATCGATTCAGTAAGGGAAAGAATTTTATAGATTTTCTGATTTTTCTTCATGTCAAACTTCCAAAGAAACCACTGACAATTAAAGTCAAAGTAGGTTGCAGTTGATGAATGACATAAACATTTGAAAAAATTATCCATTATTTTTACTTTTCTTCATTTGGCTGTTTATATTTCACTACGTATATGTGTGTTGAGTTTTCTCAGTCTTGATCGGTCTCTCACATATGCGTCAAAGAATTATTGCTGAATGTGTTGTGTCATCATGGAAACAGTTTACATTAAAGCAGCTTCTTTCTGAGATGGTTACGTGGCAGACTACAAAGGGATTCATAGATGGTGTCTTTCAATATTAGCTTATGCACAAATATATTAATATTTGTACATAATGGTATTGAAATAATAACTTGATGTCATTTTCTTCTCCTAAACGGAAGTTCCTTACATATTGCCTCAGATTAAAAATAGAAAGATTTACTTAATCAGCATTAAAAGAAAAATCCATAGCAGAAGAGAAACAATGGGATTCAGAAATGGTCGAATAGGTTTTTTCATGTTTAACTTTGTGATACTGATGAGAGGGATGGTGTCTTTTTGACAACGTTGAAGAAAAATTATTGAAGTGTGATCTTTTAGGCCTATCGGGGGTTATCGGAAGCCTTGAGTGACCTCTGTTCTGATGTGGAAACGCTGAGTCACATTTTTCCATCTGCCACTTGTAGGGAGATGATACAAGGCTTCTTTGGCCAGCGTTGAAGGGTACTAACAAATGGCACCCGTGATTATATCAGTTGGTCTGATTAAGAGTCTGGTTAAAAAGGTTACTTGACTGAGCATTCAGATCACAATAATGTAATCTTTTACAGGAGAGGGATTTTTTTTTTTAAACAAAGTATCTCATGTAGTCACATTCAGAATGAATGTTTAGATGTATATAAACTTAAGTCAACTGCTGCCTTTTGTTATTCTTATTTGAATCCATGATGTCTCTGAATTATGTATGTACCATTTAATGCCAATATTACAAAGTCAACATGAGAACCCACTACTGTTGAAAGTACTTAGACCAGTTGATGGCCACTTTCATTTATATCTTGAGCTTGCATAGCTTTGTCTGATGGGAGTGGTTGTTTTCATTCAGCTGTGGAGGCCATTCAGTTCTTTCAACTATCCCGAGCTAAAACAGTAATGCCGTCTTACATTGGTTTCCAAAGCTGGAACGTTTCAAAATAACTGAACTCCCATAGTTGACAATAGATTGAAGTGGGACCTGTGAAAGACGGCTAGTGAGAAAAAAAACTGACAAATGGTGTAAGATAAAGTGAGGGTAAAAGGACTGTGAGAAGTTCAAGTCTGTGGTGTCTCTAAACTTGGTGAAAAGCAGCTCAGACGACGCTGTCAGGCACAAAAGATGTTGGACCGCCGACCTGTTTTCTGTCTGTCTGCCATCTGTGTGTGACAGTCTTCCTGCATGTCTGTCCATGTATCTGACAGTTTCGATGTCCATCTTGCCTTCTGTTTATCTCTATTAGTCTATCTTTTTCCAGTCTCACGGATCTGTCTGCTACAGGACATACCTTAAATTAAACGTCTGAAATTCTCTCCTTTCATCTCCTCTTTTGCTCTCATCCCTGTCCTCTGTTCCTCTCACCCTCCTCCCTATGTGCTCATTCAGCCCTCTCTGGCTCAACCCCTGGCTGTATTTCTTCTTCTCCTTCTTCCTTTCATCTTTGCCCTTCCCCTCTTTTCTCCCTGGGCTTGATAGATAGATAGAGGGAGACTAAGGGATGGCGCGGGAAGGGGGAGGACTTGGGTGGGTGGAGATCATAGAGGAGATGAGGCCATGTGGTGTGGATGGATAGACAGATGCATTGATAAGCTGCCGACTGCTTAGCACACTTGCTGCATATCCAATTCTTCTCCTCCTGTCTTTCTCGTCTCTCTTTTTTCATTCGAAGACTAATGCTCCTGTAGCCTTCAAATGTCAGTTCAGTATAGGAACCTATTAGATGGTTAGCCAGAGACTCTGACAGCTCTCTCCCTCTCTTTTTCCCTTGCTCACTTGCACACATTGAGGACAGAATGATTGTTTGAGCTGCAGTCATTCAGAGCAGGAGAGAAAGACGTGAGACAGACAGACGCTGAAGCAGCTATACAGCAAAAGATTCCCAACTTTAAAGGCAGCCACTTCCTGTCCTCACAGTAGTGAAATACAACACATTCACTTAAGGACTATTACAGGCAAAACTGTCTTAATGTTGTTTACATTTATGTTTACACGTGTGTGTGTTTTTCCTAGAACCTCACCATGGCAGATGTATATCTTAATGGATTATAAACACCAAGATGAAGTTAATAGGAAATTATTTAATTCCTTTTTTCTTAGATGAAACCTTAAAAAGTTCAAAAAGCTCAGTTGTTAACTCAATTGTTGATGCATGATTTCATGTGCAGAAGATACAAACAGATCAGGAATTGGACTTGAGGTTGTGTGTGAAGCAGAACGTGGATGGATTGTGGGGATACATTTATGTAGAGGACATTACCATAATCCACTCAGAAAATATTCAAATAGTGAGAACATTCCTTCCTATATTCACTTAGTCCACCAGATCTCAACTCCAAATTTATGGTCACATTGCACCATCTTTCCTAAATGGGGATATCAGAATTATTTTTTCCCACCTCTTCATATTGTTAAAAAGGCTAGAGTTTTAGTACACCAAAAATAGAGAGAGTGAGACAGGGAGACTGGCATGAAACAGAGGCTTAGGGGCTTAGTTAGCCTGCATGAAATCCCCTTTTCCTCTCGCGCCCTACAAAGGGAAGAAGGCAATTGGCCACATTATACAAAAGAGAAGGGGAGGGAGGCATAAGGGGGTGAGGACAAGAACGAAGGAGCGAAAATGCAAGAAACGAACTGAATATGTACCTGTTCGTGTTTCCTCAGCACTGCTCCGAGGAGCATTTATAACATCACATTTATCATTACAGGTAGAAGTTTTTTTCCCGCTTTTCTCGATTTTCCAGAGAGGGATACGGTGACATTGGCCTCGAAACCCACTATTGTCTTGCCTCCAGGACAGCCAGCCAACCAGGCGGCTCAGTCAGGGAGACACGCAGTGAACCAGAGGGAGAAAGGGGAAGAGAGAGGGAGCGACGGTTGCCATGGTTACATCCTGGGAGATATGAGCACACTTGTTTATCTGCAGGCCGCGTGAGTGTGCACGCCAGGCACTCTCGCTTAGCAGATGTGTACGTGCGCACGTTTGTGTGTTTATCAGCATGTGGGTACGGATGCTAGTGAATGCACTCACACAAACACACCAGGACTCATGAACTGACCCTCCCAGAGCTTTCTTTGTAAACAAACGCACACTGCCTCTCACACACAAACACATCTGCTATATGGCAGCCCAGCTTACCTGCTTCAAATTATAGAGCCACAAGAAGTGGACTGAGGAAAGCTAATTTATCGGCTGTGGGATAAACATGCATTCTGCTAAGACAGAAAGGAAGTAAGGAAGAGCACTAAGTGGTGGCCAGAGAAGGAAAGAAAATTGGAGTAAAACGATAAAAACAAGGGGCTAAAAGGAGAGAATCAAGTATGACGCACAGGAGCTGTAAGATGAAAGAGAGGAAAAAGAGGAAAGCATCAGAGCCAAAGGGGATGAGAAAGAAACAAGGTGGAATACCTGCTTGCGCAGCCAAAAATAGAGCGAGACAGAAAAAAACACACGGAAGAAAGTGGAGTACGTGAATAAAAGAGAAGGAATATGACGTGACGAGATGTAATGTGACGAGTGTAAGCGGGGGCGTGCTTCCATGCTAGCAGAGAGCAGCCCTAGTCCCATGGAGCAGACACTGCAGGCACTGTAGTATGTCAAATGTCACCCACACTAAGTCACAAGGCTGCCCAGGCACCACTGCCTCACACACGAATGAGCACACGTCATCGTGTGCTGACAACCCCACAAACATGCAGAGGCTGCTTACATGTTAATGAAATTTCATGCGTGTGATCGCTTTGGCCAGCATTTTTTTTTCTTTTTCTTTTTTTTTTTTACTTACCAGATGAGGTCATTGATTTTCATATAGACAAATTGTTGTACAAAGGTTTTACAGAGCTTCGCGTGCACGCGGTGTTGTCTCCAGGTGATGGGAGTGAACTCACACAGGCCATTACCTGAGACAGATAGACCTCAGAGGCATTGTGTTTGCTGGGGCATTCTGTTCCGTCAGCTTCGCTTGCTTATGTGATAACTTGTGTAGGTTAGGCTGTGTTCCTATTAATTCTATAAGAGGTGAGCACAAGAGTCACCGTCCTTAAAATAACAAGCGAGCCCTCTCCCATAGGACGGCAGACAGCTATCCTCCATCCTGCGGCCTGATCCGGAGCCGCCCCAGTTCACAGCTCGATCCATCTCTCTCTTTCTCATTCTGTCTCCAGCTCCTTTACTGTCTTCTCCTCACTCTCAATGAATCACACAAATACTGTAGCCATCGGTGGCCTAAAAAGCAGGCTCCCTCTTCCTGACTTTTCATCTCTCTTGTGTAACTGTGCCTTGTGTAAGTGTGTTCTGCTCCGTTTGCACATTACTGCCTTCAGACCTGCAAAACCACACAACACACAGCAGTTTTAAAATAAGACACACAGCCACACGCATCTTAACAAGGCAGTCCGGCTCCACGTCCTCCAGCAAGGCTTAATGAGCTCTCCCCAGGCTAAATAGCCAGGAAGAGCAAGAAGACAATGCCCAAATGCATCTAACAGGCTCTGACTTTTATCAGCCTCCACACTTCAGTAGCGGGTCCTGTCTCAATAGCAGTGATAGAGAGGCTGGAAAAGAATAGGCCTCAATCAGAACTACACGCAGAGCCAACGCTGGAAAGGGTGGATAAATGAAAGCGGCAAATGGTTTTAAAGACTTAGCAGCCTCTAATTTGCCACCAAAATGGTGTTTATTGCATATATAAATAATGATTGTAAACACATTTGTAGAGATATTGCTCAGAGGATGGAGAGAAGAATACAGCAGAGGCAAAATCTCATTATAACCTAAATGAGTGTGTGGCTGTACCAATGCATGAGAGCGAGCTCATAAATTCTTCATGAGCTTATCTTCCATGACCTGTATGTCTCTGGATTGAGGAATGTATGGTGCATAGCTGTGTCTGAAGGTGTGTATTCTTTCAGGTCTGAGCGCTTGTGTGTGCATGCTCCCCTCGGTCGGTGCAGATACGAGCCAGGCAGGTCTGCAGGCTGCAAGGCTTTATGGAAATTAGGAGATATACTGCTGAGAAGCAGGTGATAGAGGAGGGAGAAGGACGGAAGGAAGGAGGGAAGGAAGGAAGGAAGGGAAATGGAGAAGGAAAGCGGTGGAAAGGGTTGGATAATGAGGACCCTGATGAGAGGGAAGGAGAGCCCTGAATAGAGACATCTTGGAGATAGAAAGAGGTTAAAAAAAGATGGAGAGAGAGAGGCATCTGGAAAGAGTGTGGGGAGAGGTTATGAATGAACCAGAAAATAGGAAACAGCTGCCACTAGTGGCAGCACGTAGAAAATAAATAATTGATGTTGGAAAAAATAACAGGAGACGATGAAAGAAGGAATCGTAAAAAAGCAGGTAAAAACTGGCTTATTCTGAAGTGGAAGAGGTGAGCATTTAAAGAAAAAGACAGACTGTTATTAAATGTGCTATAGATCAACAACAAGAGACATTACAGATGTGAGAAATTAGAGGAGGGGGGCAGGGAAAGCTCCGACCATTAAAAACAAGTGAGGATGAGAGGACTGGACGGAGAAGATCCAGGCATCAAATGAGAGGGGGGGGGGGATGGAAAAAAACTGAGCACGCCGGGGAGCACGCCGCAAAAGACGCCGCAGTTTAGCCAAAACATTTCTAAAAAGAAATGGAGAAAGAGCGTGAGCCGAGAGATAAAAAGCCGAAAAGGGATGAGAGGAGAGGATGAGAAGGAGGAGGAGGAGGCCAACAGACTGACACACGGAGACGAGAGACGGAGGCGCTGGCATGGCAGGACGAGGGTGCAGGCGTGGAGGCTGTGGCATGCAGCTCAAGCTGGCATGGACTCTATCAGTCACTCTCAGGCCTGGGCACAGGGCCCTCGGTGGCACAAGCACACACACATAGATGCATGCGCACAAGCAGATCAAAAACAAGGACATTCGCTCTCTCCCTCCTCATTACGCACACACAGACACACACACACACACAGCGGACAGACATAGAAAGGCAGAGAGAAAAACAGTGAGCCCAGACACAGCCTGATGCACACACTCAATTAGTCTCAACCACATACACACATGCATGAAGGCAAAAAAAGATGGATGTGTGCGCGACCGTGTGTGTGTGTGTAAATGTGTGTGTGTGTCTAATTGTGCCAGCGCTGGCAGAGCAGAATGAGGGATGGTGTCTCAGAGCTGCTGCTGCCGCTAATAGCCCCTGACTAGAGGTGACAGGCTCTTTCTTTCTCTCCTCTCCTCCCTCACATGCTTTTCCTCTTGTTCTCCGTCCAATCAGCAGTCAGCACATCTGTCCTTCCCTCTTTTCCTCAACCCAGTTCGGCATATCCTCTCCCCCTTTGTTTCTCCCATCCCTCTTTTGCCCTTTTACCCTCAGCCCCCTCTCTAAAGCTTTAATCTCCGGTCCTTACCCCTTCCCACCTTTCATCATCCCCTCTCTGTCCTCACCATCGAGTCTTGAAGATACAGGAGGCGGCTCATGTCTGGGTGGTTGTTTTGAGCTTGCTCACAAACAGCCGTGGCAAGTTTACGGGGGGTAAAATGGTACAATGGGTGTAGCATGCAGATGCACATGCATTCTTTCAGATAATGTTTGTTTACATTATTAATCTGGATGCAATGCTCTATTTTAGGCCTGGGTGGAAAGATCAAACAAAGACCAGAGCACAAGCACAATACACGTCTGTGTCCGCCCTCCTCCTATCTGCAGCTGCCTTTTCATATCCCAGGCTTCTGCAGTTGCCTCACGTCTGGACTGTGTCCTCCGGGAAACGGGAGACAAGAGAGCACTACCCTGTTTTCTATCTGCACCAGGTTATTAGATGCAAGCAATTAGCAAGCGTGAGCAGGATAAATATGGTTGTTTGCATATGTGTGTGCGTGTCTGTCTGTGTGTGTGTGTCTAAATTTGTTTGGGTGTGTGTTCAGAAGTGGGGCTGGAGTATTTGTGTGCAATCAAGGCAGAGTCTGTGGCGTGCATCACGGTTTTCTCGGTGTCGAGACGGGAAGGGGGTTTCACATTTGACGGAAGCTGCCGGATGTCTGTGCGTCTGCACTTTTATCTTATCTACATCGATTTTAACAGTACACATAAAACATACAAACACCCTTTTTTGTTCGTATCTGTTTTGAATCTCTGCGTGCATGCGTGCACTTATGTACATTTAAAGGGGAGGGGCCTGTCAAGTTCCATCCTGAAGGGTAAGAGCTGGCCTGCGGGGAGCTCAATGGGGGTGGGAGGTGGGAGGTGGGGGGAGGGGGGGGTTCCTTCACAGCCAATCAGTGTTGCTTTGCCGAAGCAACCATCCATCGCCACCACAGCAACAACAACACCGCGGCAGCACCGAGCCAAGCTGCTGCAGGGAATAGATAGGTGGTGTGAGCGCCCTCCTTTGCTATATTTACCCGTCAGTTTTCTCTCTTAGTTTTTTTACCTTTTATTCTTTTTCTTCATTCTTGGCCCACGAAAGGCCCTCTCTTTTATGAGTTATTTGTTTATTTTTGCTGTCTTTACACCCTCTGTCTCTCAGCCTGATATTTCACGTTAATGGGGCCTTTGCAGGCGCTCTCTAAGGTGTGACCTAAAGGGCGAGAACAGAATTGAAAGAGAAAGGGTGAAAAAAGATGGAGGAGGGAAAGAAAGGGGTTGCAGATGCAGTTTTTCCTCCTGAAAGGGCCCTTTTTCATTTCTTTTCATCAGCAGGCGCCTGCCTGCATATCTTTCCTCCACCTTACCTCCCTCTCCGTTTTTTCAGAGCGCAAATCCCCTTTCTCTTTAGCTCATATGTATGCAAATAAGGCATCCCATGCAAATGAGACAGGTAGGGGCAGGCAGCAGAGAGGGGAAAGAGATGGGGCGCATGCGAGGAAAAGAATAGGCCGTTGAACATATAGTAGGGGTGAAAAAGGAAGTGATCACCTCTCCCAGGTATCAGAGAGACACTAAGATTTGCAACCTTCATTTAGCATGTCAGCGAAAACTGTAAAGCTCATGTGAAGAAATGAATATAGGTCAGCTAGAAAAGTGAACTCCATGCATTTGTAGGTGCTTTCATGGTTTAGGGTCCAATTTTCTAACCTCAGCCTAAACAATTGTCCTTCCCTTTTAAAATAAAGTCGATATAACATATGTTGATTCGCTTGACAAAAGGGTTGCAGATACTCATACCTCCTACTCTTCCTCCTTCTCCCTCCATATGCTTTTGTTTTTAGTTCTGTTTTACAGAAAAGGATAAACATCTTGGAAGGTATTTTTCCATCAGCCCTTTCCTCCCTCCACCATCTGCCTGTGCAAGAAGCTCTGAATGTCACAGCTGTTTTTTTTTCTCAAAGAGAAGAACAATCTCTTTTAAATTTAACCCTGTTTAACACTTTGGACACAGCAGCCAGTCTTCTCAGGGGCTTGTTTTTTCTCAGGAAACAAATCTCAAATAAATGTTTATTAATGATTTAATGGTGTGAAAATACAGCAATAAGCAGTGAGCTTTAGTGTCAAGTGCATTGGCACTAAATGGCGCAAGCACTGTAGGCGGCTACATTGATATACATTAGGCGGCCAATGGTGTGTTGCCAAGGATACAAGGAGGGCTTGGCACTAATTGGCCAAGGATTGGTTACTATATTGAAGCAGGTGGAGTGAAAAGCCAGGCTAACTCTAAATGATAGATTGATGAAAAGTTAGCATAGCTGGCTGCACGGTAAAATTGTGTAGAGAAAAAGGTTTCTCTCACACTGTTCTATATTTTCCTGCGTTGCTTTGAGTCTTTGTTTTGTTTTTTTGTCCTCTCCCTTTTCATTTTTTTACACTCTCTAAGTCAAGTCAGCCTCCCAGAGTCCTGGTGCCCTCTCTGCCCGCAGGAGGGATCAGGTCATGCACCACAGGCACGGTGCAGATCCCTCCTCTCTCGTTTCACCCTCCCTGTGCCTGCCACTCAGTCAGAAACATATGGGCGCACCGTTGTGCCAACGCCACTCCCAGAACACCTGACTCTGTCTAGTCACGCATGGTGGGCAGTGCACACACACACAAAAACACAGGACAGACACATCTATGCGTGTAAGCACACACCACCATCCGCGCATGACGGGCATATCCTTGACTGTCCCCGCTACAAACCTCACCACCAAATGCGGATAGAAGGCACTGTGTCATACTCAGAATACACTGGTTGGAATAATTCTGTCTGTTTTTGGGTGCCAGATTTGGCTGCACAGAAGATGGACAGGTGAAATAACACACAAAGGTTTTAAAATTGCTTGCCATGTGTTCAGTTCCCTGGTCATCCAATAGCATTGCCGCATTCATTCGATGATCTTGGAATGTTGGAGCAGCATTTAGTGACATTTTGTCATTGTTTTTCTTTTCTTTTGTGGTTTTGTTATACCCCTCAGGGCAACCATAATGAGCTGTGATTTTCTTTTTACTTTGTGGCAAAATTACTCTGACTGAGCAATGATTCATGTATGGCTTCGCTTTAAAAAAGAGAGAAAAAAAACTTTCTTACACTGCATCAGGCTTTGGTGTCAGTCAAAGAGAATCAAAGAGGAAGCTTCTCCTTCTAAATCATTTACCAGACATTCAGCAACGTTACAGCAAAAACGTTGTTTTAAAAAAGCATGAAAGAGAGTGAAATACAATATAGCCTGAGGAAACTATGTTTTTCTTACTTTTTCTTTTTCTCGGCTGCCATTGCAGCTGTTAACAGCTCTCTCTTTCATATTAACTAAATGCTGCAGGTTTTGGGGTTTGAAACACACATTCTGTCTTGAAAGGTTTTCAGCATCATACGTTTTTACCTTTTATTGAATCTGATAGGTAAATTGCTTTTTGTTTTTTTTATACGTTTTTAAAGTTTCAAACCTTGTGACTAACTTTATCTCCGGCAGCAGAACAAAATGATAGAAATTGTGCATTCACAGGAGCAGTCTCTAATCTTCCAGTAAGTACAGGCTGAGGCAGTATGGAAGGTGCCAGACTCGGTGGTCATTAAGAAGTCTTCTTTTTCTGCTCTCAGTGGTCTTAGCCGATGCACCAGCAGGCTTCATTTCTGCTGTTGAAGAGACTGCCTGAACTGCACAGCCGCTAATGGGTCTCTTTTAGAGTTTCATGTCAGTATTTTTGTTTGCCAGAGTCTCAGTGATGCCAAACACACACACACACAAGCACACCACATATCAAACAGACAAACGTACACACAACCTGAGATTAAAGCTTGGAAAAGAGGCAGGTAGGAAAATGGTGGTGATTATCATTAGTTCTTTGTGATTAAGTGACACACACACACACCTGCATACACACACACACACACATATTATACTGTGTTGGCCTCTGCTGTGTGGCACAAAATGGCGGAGTGTGTGTTCTAGCAGAGGCTGTGCGTGAAAGAGAGAGAGAGAGAGAGAGAGAGAGAGAGATGGGAACGAGGCCAGGCAGAGGAGGATGGAAGGACTTGGCCGGCAACAACTTTGTGTGGGTGATAACATTCAGGTGTGAGAGGGAACACTGACGGGCTCGGTGAGTGAATCCCTGCCACCTGCTCCGTTTACGGCTACAGGGTTTCGCAAAAAAATGTACACATATCTGTAACCCACTGCAGAGGCATACGTTTAAATTATGCACACAAACTAATGATGATAGGGAGACCGAAACAAAGGGGGAAGATTTATTCTCTTCTAAAGGTGGTGTGACCTTCACTCTACCCCTTCTTCCTCTCATCTGTCCATCCCTCTCCCTCTATGTATCCCGGTAATTCAGCGCTCAGTTGCGTGGCAGGTAATTTGCGCGCTATTGGAGATTAAAGTTTAATTAGTGAGTGGGGAGTCATTTGGGTCTTACTTGAGTGGAATAAGGCAGCTGTGAGCAAGCGTGTGTGTTTGTGTGTGTGTGTGTGTGTGTGTGTGTGTGTGTGTGTGTGTGTGTGTGT
>JABUIW010000047.1:3556672-3573004 GCA_013363375.1 Menidia beryllina | reverse complement strand
TGTGTGTGTGTGTGTGTGTGTGTGTGTGTGTGTGTGTGTGTGTGTGTCCCTTCTGCTCACTTGCTCACCCTAACACATCACGGCTCATCAGAGAAAGCGAGAGTGGGAGAACTGGATCCGATTCCTCCTTTCATCAACAAAGAACAAAGGATGGAATCCCCCCCGCCTCCCTCCCCCTCCTCTTCATCTCCTCCTCTTGATTTCTCCCTTTCTCTATTCTCCTCCTTCTCCTGCTCCCCTCCGCTCCCAAGCTCAGTTGGCAGAGTTCCACAGTCATATTCACACTTCCACCGTCCCTGGTGAGACACACTCTTACCCACACACACACATCACCTCTACTGCCACCATCACACTGCGCCACATGCAGAAAAAGAGAGGAAGAGGGAGGGAAAGAGGAAGACAGGGAACCAACTTTGTCTCTCTTCATTTTTGTGTGGCAAATGACCGATAAATCTGTCACCTAAAGTGAAAGACGTATCACCTGAGACATTGTGATCTGATCGCTTCTCTTTTTCTGCGCATCACTCATCCTGCCCCAGCCTCACGGTCGCTCCTCCAATCTGCTTTTCCTGTCCTGCAATCTGTTTTCTCTCCCACAGAGCGCTCAAACTTTGTCATCCGTCTTTTTAGTGTTCTCCACTGCTCTTGTCTCCGTCACCGGGACATCAGAAGGGCCTTATGGTCCCGCACTAACATGGAAGCGGGTGCTGGTGGCACACCCAGGTGTCCTGAGAGCTGGGTCTGCTAATGACGAGGGGGTCTGCATCCCAGCACCGCTGTTATTTCACTGGCTCAAGACACTAACGCAAATCAATAGACAGCACGGCCCCGCGATAACGATCTCCTTTTCTCCTCTCCTCCCTGCATCACTCCATTCCCCTCTTCAACATACCAGCCCTCCCTCTCCCCCTCACATCTGCCTTGATCTTGCAGCTTCAATCTCTCTCTCCCTAACCTTCCCACTCTCCCCTGTCTCTGTGCCCTCAATCTCACATCCTCTTCCCCCTCCCTCCCTCTCTACTTCTTGTTCCGCATCTTTTTCTCCCCCACCTCCCTTGATCTCACAGCATCACTCCGTCACTTTTGCCCTTCATTGCTTCCCTTCTACTCTCCACACTGCCTCATATCTTGCCAGTTATCTCCTGACGCTCCTACTGCCTTTTTTCTTCACCTTTGCCTTTTCTCATATCATATTTCCCCTTTTCTCTTCCCCTCACTACACTGTTGCTCACCTATCCCCTCTCTGGTCTTCCATTTCTTCCCAATCTCCTCTTTTGGATCCTCTAAAGTCCTGCACCGTTCCATTTTCATTTATTCTTTTCTTTTTTGGCTTGCTGGGTTATGCTCCTTTTCTTGCCCTCTCTGGCATACCCTCCTCCCATTTCACTTATCTCCTATTACTATATCAGTGGCAAGTCTGGTTTAGCGTTAGTCTGTCTGTAGCTGCATTTGGCGAGAAGTATTCCCCAGTCTGGTTCTCAGGTAACAGAGAACAGACAACGGGAGAGAAGGTGAGATGAGTTGGCCTCCTAGGTTCTATTTTTGGAACATATGACTCAAAAATAGATACACAGTGACACAGATGTACTTACACACACACCTACAACAGATAAAAAGGCATATAGCTATTCAACAGTCTGTGGAGATGGCATGGGGTTTAGTTATAGTTAAGTTGTTGATTTGTTTTGTTCAGCACAAAAAAGCCTGGTTTAGTTGAAGCTGCAGCAGCGGCTGTGACAGACTCTGTCTTCTAAAATAAGAGTGATATACTGTACACACAACTACGATTGACATAACATGTCCAGTTCAGCCCATCAACCTTAGACCTCAGTTTGCTGTTCTTATTTTTTCATTGCTTCTTGTCAAAAATAAATTATAAAAAGATCTATCTATGCATCCAAATGGTCCCCGATGATGCAAATGCCTTTATTTGTCTATACAGTTTTATAGTTTCAGTGTTACAGGTTCCGTGTCAAAATGAACAAACTACAAACTTCCTGGCTGACAGACAATCACTACTCCTCCTCAGCTATAGCTGAACCATTTGTCTCTAATTCCTTAAAGACAAGTACCAACTTCCCCCTCTGTTTTAGCTTTTTGAAATCCTCAGCATTTCATGTTTTTCAGTGCAGTATGCATAGAAATGACAGACCTAGAGACCTTTCATTCATAAACAAAAATTCCTGCTTTGACTTTTTAATCTACCCATATCCCCCAACATACATTGGGCTTGCAAGACCCAAAAGTGTTTTCTTACCCAAGATAAGGTCACAATCTTACATACAGAACAATAAGCACAACCAAAGACACACACAACACAGCTACCAAAAGGCACATTGGCACAGAAAGAATGCCAAAGACAGGACGAAGACAGGACAGGGAGGACGCAAAAAGGGGGAACAGGCAGGAAAAGGGTGGGATGTGTGTTTTCATGTGTGTGTCAGAGACAGGGAGCAGGAGTGGCACGGCATCATCAATTAAATGAACTGAAGTGGCACAAAGAGGGAGCAGGTGCAAATCTGTGTGTTCGTGTGCGTGTGAGAGAGTGAATCTGGGAACATGTGCACACGTGTGAGACTGTGTATATGTGGAAATTAGAGAAGGGATGGAAAACATGGGAGTGGAACACACCATGAGCCCCAGCAGGAACGTCACTCCAGACCTACCCAAACTTGGCTCCCTCTGCAGTGGTAGAACACTCCACCTCACTACCTGGAAAAGATGGTCTTGTGTGCTTGTGTGTTTTGTAGTCCCATGTGTTCGAGTGGAGCACACTAATATGGGTCATTTCATACTATGAGCCATTTCCACATCTGCTTTCCTGTCTCAAAATGCGGCACGTTTATTTTGAACAATCATGTACTATACTTTCTGATTTTGACATGAGTAGAAGTTTGAAAGTTAGCCAGAGAGCTCACCAGACATGCTTGGCTGTGATTCTTTTGTTTATGTCTTCTCTTCTCACTTATTGTTTCTTTCCTCTGCTCCACAGCCTTCAGATAGAATACCAAGTAGATCTGCGGCCTATTTTATGAAACCCCAACTCCCTTGTGTGTGTGTCTGTTTGTGCGTGTGTGTCTGTGTGTGTATGTGTGTGTGTGTTACACGTGTTGGATTGTATGCAAGAGAAAAATAGAACCAGAAAAGAGCCTGAGCACGAGAAGGTTATCTACACTGTGGGAACATTAATCTAGACACCACCTATTTTACTTTGTCGGTCTTCTTGTGTGGTTGTGTGTTTCAATCCATCTGCACCAAGGAAGGTTACGCAGAGTCCACCAATGCCCTAACACACACATATATGCAAAGAAAACACTGCAGGGGAGCTGCAAACAGTCCAGCTTGATCATTAAAGCGCTCATCAAGCGCACTCCCACAAACACATACAAACACTTTGATGCTAACTGCTCACATGTACGGGCACATATTAGCAAACGCTTCCACCAGCGGAAATTGATTCACATTTGCCATCACCTGCATTGACACAGACAACGACTCTCTTGAACGTAAACACAACGACACACAGCAGGGAATGAGCAATCAGTTTTCTTTCTTGTGATTCTTGTCACATGCCCAAGTATCCACGACAACCCCTGAAAAAGACAGATGTGTGTGTGCTTGATTGCGTGCGTGCCATTCTCCCTCGCTCATCCCTCAACCCCTCTCTATCCTCGCCCGTCTCATCACTCCGTTACCATGTCAACAAAGCCAGGTTTAGTCCTTCAAAGGGCAGCGCTCGCCAGCTGCCGGCTGGAGGTGACCGTGCTGAAAGACGAAGGGGGAGACAGAAAGAAAAGATAGATTGAAAAAAGAGATAAATGGTGGTTGTGTTGAGGGACCAGTGCAGGGAAAGGCTGAATGATTTTGGGTCAAGGCTATAGAAGGCTACAAAGAAAGCAGAAAGGGTGTACAAAGAAATGGGTGTTCAGGATTCGTCCTTTCACTGCCTACAGTCTCATCTCCTGGCCATTGTGCAGCACCAAACTGAAGGGATTTATGACCTTGTGGGCTTTTAAAGTGACTCAAAGTGAAGTTTGTTTCTCAATTGAGCTCCCTACACCGAAGTCATGTGGCTGATTTGATTGCTTGTTGTGAATACTTCAGCGAGAGTAACTTTCTCTCTCCCTGTTCAGTACCTGTTAATCTACCAAAACTGCATTTTCTTTCCAGGTTTCATTTACAAACTCCATTTACATGTATATTAAAAGGTTAAAATGCTAAATATCTCTGAGACTCAAAATTTAAAGCACCTCACCACACAAACTCCCTGGAATGTTTGGTTACAGCACTAGTCCTCTTAAGGTCTACCCCCAAAAGGAAAATTCCAAAGATCAATTCCCATTTCCAGTACAATGCCAGAATACAAATGACATGATTTCTGTCTTCTCTGGCTGAGATAAACCTTTTAAAAGGGAACTCATTCACATCAAATGTACCCCACATTCAGGTTTTCAACTTCAATGAGTAGCAGTGGTGCTCTGTGGTTACCATAGTGACTTTATACCCTGGTGTTGTCGTAATTCTCCCATTGCCTCTCTGTGGAGTTACACCTCTTTGAAAGTTCACTGGACATTAGCAATATGAATAAGATGAACAAAAATAAAAAACAGACGCACAAAGTCTAATTAATGAATTTCAGAAATGGAGAGAAAATATTGTTTTACAGTTTAGCATATCTGGATCCCCCCCAGGTTGGAGACCTGTCAGAGACAGACACATCCATCTCTTTTCCTCTGGCCTTTCTGGTCCATTCTTTCACGATGAAGCTCTGGCTTTGTGGCTGTTTTTCTGCCATCATGAGTTCCCATGTTTCCCTATGCCTACTGACAGCATTTAGCATTTGTCCACGTAGACTGTGCAGTTGGTGTTTATGGTTCTGTGTGTGTACATTTGGGTCCCGAGTGTCATCTTCATCTGTGATGAAATAGGCAAGTTATGTGTGTGAATGCCAATGAGTCATCCGTACACCCCAGGGACAAAACGAGACAATATCTTACACACAAACACACGCTCACACACAGACTTAGCATTATCTGGTATCCCTCCCAGAAGCAAAATGGTCTCCAACATCTGCCTGTGCGAGGCTCATTTTCCCCTTTGTTTTAGGGAGCCTTCCTTCAGAAGCCTTTGGAATTATTGTTTTAGCTTTATAAAGAGGGCATCCCATTAAGATTGACTGGGGGAGGGCATTTCTGCTAAAAAGATCAATTTCCCTGTTTCTTAGAATGTAATTACTTATTTCCTTTTTCTCCTTGTTTGTTGATAACTATTTATTTGCTTATGCACACATCACTCCCACACTGCCAGTCCTCCGATCGAATTTATTTACTACCTGTCCAATAGCCTCAAATCGACATCTGTCTGCCTGTCTGTCTGTCCGTGAGCACCCATGACACATACCCGCCCCCTCTCTGTGTCTTCCAATAATCTATGTGACTGGCTGCTCCTGACCCCCCGTGACCTCCAGCTGAGAGTCATGACAACGGGACACTGACAAATGTCGGAGCAGATATTGGCTTCCTCAATCTCCTAAGCCTCTCTCTCAGCTAAGAAGCCACCCACACAGTCTGGCCAGACACTGCAGAGCACAGAAGGAGAGAGACAGAGGGCTGTTGTGTATTTGTCTTTCCATCGGCCCGCCTGTCTGTCCACTGCGTTGAACCTGAGGTTATCAAGTAAAAGGGCATTGGACCCACAGAGAGGGGAGGATACACACAGGAAATCTGAGGGGGGAGCATGACAGTTGGAGGCATTTGAATGCTCTCTGCATCATGCTGAAGTGTGTGTAATTAGGAAGGGGATTGCAGTGTACTGATTGAGGGCAGAGGCAAGGCGGGTTGCAGCGTGTTATTTTGGAGCACACTGCGTTAAGCAGAGACTTAAAGGAAGATGTGTTAGACACGAGTGTGTGTACTGAAATAGAAAAAGGAAGGCAGGAAGCATGGCATGCTCGGTTTGGTTGAGTGCATAGACAGGTTGTCGGGAAGCACGTGAGCTCAGCTTTTGGTTGTTGCTTTTTGGTGCCGGGTCTTGTTGGAAAAGATTCCGGCGGTGGTGGTGAAGTGCGACTTTTTGCGAATGTGTGATGGGATGTGTGAGCGCGTGTGTGCGTTTCCTCCCAGGCCGCTCCACCTCCCCAGCAAACTGCCTCTGCATGCATAATTAACCAGTAAGACTGGGGAGGTAAACACACAGGGAGACGTTCTATCCCTGCGCTCCATGTGCCTCCACTTGTGTGTGATTGTACATTTGCATGTGCGTGTTTATTGGTGTCAGACAGAAAAAAGCTTTGAAGCGTAAGTGCATCAGAGACAGAGTTGATGGAAGCAAACTGTCTCTCTGCCTTTTTGTATGTGTGTGTGTGTTGAAAAAGGAGATAAATCCCATCTTAAGCTGCCTCTGAAGATGATGTGATGAAAGAGAGAAAGAGAGGATAAAAAAGAGTGAACGGGGGGAGTGTGACCAGTCACAGTTCTGCGCATTATGAACCATTCAGCGGAACAATCAGATTCAACCTTCTATCCATCCCTTCACTCTTTTACTTCTATTTTTCTCTTCTGATAGTATTTAACCTGGAAAAAGAAAAATTCCAATGCTTAAGAGGAGACGGTCCATCTGAGTATGGAGAAGTACAAAAATATTCAAACTATTATCTTTCAACAATAAAGAATAGGGTCAGCTGCTTTGTTAAGAAACAGGATGTAACCTTTGTAATCAATCATTCTTCTGGCAGTTCATGTTTGTCTGCAGAGCAGAGCCTTTTGCTAATTAAGGACCCTACCACCTTGAAAACTTGTGCACCACATACAATTTTGCATGCAAAGGGTCCTGTGTGAGTAAAGATTATGTGTGGCGTTAGCAACAGCTCATATTTCCCTGGAGCCTAGGTTGTAAAGCCCACTCGGTAAATCATCTATCCTCCTCTGTCCCCAGCACCCTGTCTCCTTGTGCTTCTCCACATCAAACATATCCTTATATCACTCCTTCCCTGCTGTTGCATCCCCAGCCCTCCATCTTTCCCCCCATAGACTGTGTTTCCCCTCTCCATTAGACCCCCAACTCCTTGTTGTCTTTCTTAGCCCACTGCTGTTCTCTTCTCTGTCTTGAAAAAAAGTGAAATTGGATGAAAAGAGAGAAGGAGAGAAAGATGAAAGCGCAGAGGAAAAGAATGTTTTTTCATACTTGGATAACACTGTGTTGATAGATCCAAAAGGACAGTCAGTTTAGTCGGACGGAGAACAGAATGAAAGAAAAATGAGGACAACATAAAGAGAAGCACATAAAAGTAAACAGCAAGAGAATTGTAGGTGTCTTGTTGAGTGCATGTGTGTTTGTTGTGGGTGTGTAGATGTGCAAGTGTGAATGAAAGACAGGCAGTGAGCATTATGTGTGTTTGCCTCTCCTTCATCCCTCCTCTGTGCTCCAGCAGCAGCAAAATCAATGCAAACACTACCTAATAGACAGACAAATAGATGGACGAACAAATCAACAGGGAAGATTCGGTGATCTCAGCGTGTGCACTTCATCCTCTCCTCTCTCTCTGCCCTACTACACACAGATGTAGTGTATCCAAAAATACAGGAGCTGGGCGTTTCAACAATGTGAGGGTTTTCTGTGGAAGACAACAGTGAAGGGAGGAGGTCCAGCATGGAGGTGGAGGGGAGACGTGATGTGAATGTCGACAACACCATAATATGTGTTTAGTGGTAAAGTGAAAAGACTGAAGCAGGGATGAAGTAAATTGATTAGGGAAAAGGTTTATTTGGTTTGTTTGCTTTGTTTTAAGCAAAGGACAATCAATGAAAATCCAATTAACTGTTCCTCTGCGTGGGTTTTTCTGGAAAAGAACAGAAATGACAAACACAGACGTTTACAGAGTGAGTGGTCTTACAGCTCTGGATTAAAAAAGTAGTGTGTTGTATTCCATCTGGTTCTGCAAGCTCGGTTCCCACTCTTTTCCCTCTACTAGCATCTTACTTGTATTTAGGTCAATGTGTGAAGTATCTTCACATACACATGCTCTCACATACACAAGACTGACACATACATGTCTGCGTCTATGAAGCAGAAGTTAACTGTAGGCAGAAGAGATAGGAAGGTGGGAGGGGGGGGGGCAAAGAGCCGAAATTCCTTCGTTTATTTGTCTGTGAAAGTGAGTGTGTTTGTGTGTAGGTCTGAACTGTAGAACACAAATGGGCCTGCACACACTCGAAAACTCATGTTTATGCTAACATCCACAAGAATGAATGCAGGGAACACTCACACACTGCTTTTCGTCATCATAGACTTGCACACACTGTGTGTTTCAGAGATTATTGATGCTGCTGTGTGTTCTTTTGGGATGCACTGCTTTCCCTGGGGTGGGTTGCATGCTTGGATATTGTATTGAAACTGGCTGACACACACACAAGCTCAGTACTCTGTCTCCAGGTGTCTGTTTTCCTTTTATAGAGTAGGAACACTCCACCCCTCCTCTATTCCTTTTTCTTTTGTAAAAAAGCAGCTCAACGCACACAGACACACACATGCACAGGAAGAAAAAGATTATAGTCTCCACATGCAGACACGCAGTGAAAAAGCTACACTATGCACAACAAACAAAAGCTCCCTGTGACACCACTACTGGTGTACTGACAGCATGTACACAGACAACACACTGTAACACTTCCGGTTTTCCTTTGGTGGGAGTTTGCATCTGATCAAGCTATGCTATTTTTTTTTTTTTTTGCTAGTTTGAAAGTGATATTGAAATGTCCTAACTTATTATATATTTAACTTTATATATTTTTGGATGAGAATGAGTGTACGGAAAATGGAAATCCCCCTCAGTTTCCCAAGTGTGAACATTTGACTGTGTTTGTTTTACTTTGGTGAATGTTAAGATACACACTGAATCTCAAAGCATTAATGTAGTTTTCTTAAACCTCAGTCACAACAGCACTAACAATCATATTTTCTTGTCTTTTTCTCTTCTCTATCTGTCCCTTCTATCAGATCCCGACCCCCCCCCCCTTCCCCAATCCCATCTCACCTCACCTCCCCTCCCTGCTCTTGCTATAGACTGAGTGAGTAATGCAGTCCTTCCGCGAGCGCAGCGGTGGTTACCACAGCAACCAACCCTGCTACCAGCAGGAACCCCATGAATTATCCCGCCTGGAGACCTACCGGCAACACCCGCATCATCCCCACCCCCAACATCCGCACCCAGGCCCTGGTCCACATCCAGGCCCAGGCCCAGGGCACACCAGGCCAGGCTATGAGGCCCATTCTTTGGCAAACGCAGCTAACATGCCTCCAGCTGCAGGAGCAGGAATTGGAGGAGGAGCCAAGGACTGTTACAGCCAGCAATCCTATGCTGGTTACCCAGGAAATGGTGGAGGGAATGGGAATGGAAATGGAGGCTCAACACCTTCACACACAAAGAAATCGTTTAGAGGGAGCAAAGTGCCCCCACCAAGTTCGAGTCAGCACTTACAGGGTCCAGGGGGCTACAGCAACCACATGGGCCCTGGGAATTATTCAGCCCAGTACATGAGTGAGGGTCATCTCCAACAGAAGTGGGACGACCCAGGCCACTTAGCACAGTATGAGCAGGAGATGGTGGGACGTTTGGAGGCTGGCAGCACACCTGCGTCTGGCTCCTCCCAATACATTGACCCAAACATACTGGCACACTCCCAGGCCCAATGCCACCAGTCTTCTGCCCCCAATTATACTAGCCCACACCACCAGCCCCACCCTCCAAATCCAGCACCTTCCCCTCTGATGTATCCCCAAAGTCACCTGCACTACCCACAGCACTCGCCCAGTCCCTCATCGTACATGGAAAAGTGCAGTCCGATGCCACACTGTTTCAAAGGTTACAGTATTCCTCAGAATTCCCAGTATGGCAGGCAAATGAGCAGCCTTGGCAGTTTAAAGCAAGGGGGGTACAGGTCAACACAGAATAGTTACGGTTACCAGCAACCACCTACTAGGGGCTATGAACAGCAGACTTCTTTGCAGACAATGACCAGTCCCCAAGAACCTCATCCTAAATACCAACACTACAACCAACCCCAACAAAACTACTGTCTTTCAGAGCTGCCTGTCAGATCACCAGAACAGTACTATCAGACGTGTAGCCCATCCTCAAGCCACTCTCCTGCACGCTCTGTAGGGCGCTCACCCTCCTATAGCTCCACCCCCTCACCACTAATGACCAATCCAGAATCTTTCCAGTATGCCCAACCACCCATCACACCTGGAGCAGCCTCATCCTCATCATCCTCTTCAGCTGGTATGCAGGAGCAAGCCAGCAACAACACAATGTTGATGCCCCCACGATCCCATCCTTCACCTAATCTACCCCATGGGGCTCCCCACAGCTATACATCCGCACCTCCAGTCCCAACCATGAAAGAACGTTTCTCAGAGAAGCTATTGTCAAATCCCAGCTTGTGGAGTCTGAATGCCCTCACCTCTCAGGTGGAGAATATCTCCAACAATGTCCAACAACTACTGCTTTCAGAGGCACTAGTTGCAAACAAGAAGGTTGGCAAGCGCAGCAGTGGCGGTAGCAATAGTAGTGCTGGAAGTGTAGCATCCTCCAAGAAGGGTGAAGAATACAAAAGTCCTTCATACCCAGAAAGCGCTGCTAGTGTGGGTGGGGGCCCCATCCAGGATCCTTATTCCACCCCACAGCACCAGTCATTGCCGATGGAACTCCATGAAGGTGGATACTCAAGCAGCAGTGATGAACCACTGGACAGGGGCTACTACTACTTTGGTCAGGGCAGAAGCCCAGCCCAGGCCCACAACAATACACAACTAAGTCTGGAAACAGCCTCGTCTTGCTCCATGGCATCTCCAGACGATATGTCTACCAGATCTGGGGACTCAGGTCTGCATAACCCTACCCCTGACCCTAACAGATGTCAGACAGGCCAGGGAAGAGATGGCATGAGTACTCCAGTGAAGAGTTTTAGTGAAGAGACATCTCCAACAAGTATTAAAATCCCCAGTCCAATGAAGCAGGAACGAGATTCCCCATCAGATATACTAAATATCAATGAACCTGTCAAAGAGAATTTTGAAGAATCAGCCTGGACAGAAAAATCAGGTGACAAAGAGGAGGTAACACCAGAAAAAACATCGGACTGTGAAGGGAATTCAGACTCAAGTCAATTCACAGAGAAGCTAGAGAAATGGTCAGATGAAGAAAAATGCCTGGCTGTGTACAGCAAAGTTAACACAACTGTGACAGAAAAAAGCTATTTCTACGATGACACAGTGTACCAAGAGGTCCAGGGTAAATATGATCCTGATGTAAAAGACTCGGGGGAGCAGTCCCCTGCTGCTTTCTCTAAATCCAGCGGCAAAGATCCCTTTGGTAAAGAAATCAAACCAGAAGTATTCAAATCAGAATCACCAACTACATCTGAGAGCTCCATGAAAACATTGCCTTTCATTTCAAGGAGTGACTTTGAACAGGATCAATATTCCACCGAGAAGGAGGACAGCTCAGAGACCACCTCTCCAACCCCTCATATTCAAGCAATGGATGACTGTAACTCAGACAAGAGAGAGAGCAAAGATCTGGAAAATGAAGCAGAGGGAGAAGAGGAGGGGAGAGGACAGGAAAAAACATTTGATGAAGAAGTAAAGCAGAGAGGCTCTTTTTCCCCTCTTTCGTCTGGAGAGGTTAGGGAAGAACAAGAGGAAGAAGATAAAGGGAATCAGTCATCAACTGAGGAGTATGTGAAGAATAGAGATGGCCAAAAGAAGCCTTCAGGAGATATCTGCAACAGAACAGAGAATCAGGGTTCTGAGCTTCACACGGACAATGACTATGCTGGTGTACCTGCCCATCCAAATGCAGCAGCAGTAACTGCAACAGCAGATGCTTCTACACGAGAGTCTGCAATTGGTGACACTGCCCCTCAGCCTCAGTCTGCCATGCCAGTCTTCTCTGCTCTAAATGACAAGGCAGCACCTCCAGCTCAGGCTAGAGAACATATTGATCACAGTGACGCTAAAGTCCTGGAGCCCGACTCTCCTCAGCTGCCAGGGAAATCAATACTCCCATCAGCCCCTTCCTGGGCAGACACCCCACCTTCTCCAAAAAAAGGTGATGAGGATATGGAACCAGGTATCAGTTGTGCCAGTGCTGTGACCCCACTGACTAAACCAGAGCCTGTGGCCCCCTCCCCTCAGCCAAGAGCATTTGGACGGAAACATGCAAGGGGCAGAAGAAGAATATTGCCTTCAGGCGTTGGAATGAGGAGACAGCTTGGCATGGAGAGGGAGAGAGAGAAAGAAGAGGAAGGCGTCAACTCATCAACACAAAAAACTATCATGCCTCAAAGCAAGACTGTGCTATTGTCAGATCAAACTAACCTTACTCACCATGACTCCATTGTGAACCAGACACCCAAAATGCTGACAGATGGTTTTAGTTCAAGGATGTGCACTCGCTCCTTCAATGCACCGGATATGCCACTCAAAGCTGAACCTAATGTGAAGAGAAAACCAGGCCCTAAACCTGGTTCAAAGCCTGGGCCAAAACCTGTAGCAAAATTAGGCCCTAAATCAGTAGCAAAGTCAGGGCACAAACCTGCCATGAAACATGGCCCAAAACCGAGTTCAAAACCCGGTCCAAAACCAGGACATAAGACTGTGCCAAATGAAACCGAACTTCCACAAAAAGTCGAAACTAATGTGAAACGGAAACCAGGGCCAAAACCAGGTTCAAAACCCGGACCTAAGCCTGGATCAAAACTTAGTCCAAAACCAGGCCTAAGGCCAGGTACAAGACCAGGACAAAAACCCAGAGATGTCTTATCACTTACAGACACTGGACCCATCAAAGTACCAGTGGGTCGCCCCAAAGGCTCAATATCTAAAGTAAAATTAGTGCAACAAGAGGACACAATTCAGTTCAAAGGAATGCAAAGCAGGGCAAGGAAGAGCCTACAAACCCCTCTTACCCAAATAAACCAGGACATAAAATTAATACAAGAGAAGGAACAAGCACAACATGAGGAAAAGGCACCAGAAAAAGATGGCAAAAACATGGTTTTGAGATCTAGAAAGCCCTCACAGGAAAGACTGCTTAAAGAAAAAGAGAAAATCTTAAGACAGGAAATTCAAACTCAGACACTAACAGACACAAAAGCTGTTGATGTTTTTTCAAAGGTAAAAGAGCCCATAGCTGTGGAACCATTTTTAACTGCTGGCCTTGATGAAGTTAAAACAACAGATGTTTCTGGAGATTCGCAAATATCGCCTGTTCTGCTGGTCCAATCAGAGCAGTCTGAAGAAAATACATCCATTCTACTTAAGAGAAAAGCGAGCCCGAAAATGTATTCAACACCGCTAAAGAAAAAGAGAGGTCCAAAGCCCAAACCGAAAACCTCAGATCCTCAACCCCTCTCAATGGAACAAGGTGTCCCCATACCTATAGAAAAAAGTACCAGAACCCCCAAAAGAAGACGAGGACCATCCAAGAAAACTTCTGTGGTCACTCCTGTAGCCAAAGACATTCCTACAAGCATCAGTGGGCCTGACATCATCAGTGATGTTCCTGTTTTGGCTCCCCAATGCCCAACTAAGACGAAGGTTCTTCCTCCTCGAAAAGGGAGGGGGCAAAAATATGAGGCCATGGTACAGAAGATCACATCTCCTGGCTCAAAAAAACACCTCCCAATTCCCCAACAAGACAGCAACCTAACTGATGAAGTGACATCCAAGAATTTTACTGAACTTGTGTCCAAGGAGGGTGAGACATCCATTCAGATAAATAACTCTGATTTGATAGAGTCTGGAAAAGAGGGAGTTAAACAGCAAGAGGAGGCAGTAAGAAAAGAGGAGAAGACAGAAGAAGAGGACCATGAAGGGAGAATAGATAACTCAACACCAGAGAGTGTGGGGCAAAGTGTAGAATGTGAGGGTGGTAATATGAATGAAACGAGACAGGATAACAGTACACCAGGTACACAGCAGGATGTTGTGGATGAAAAAGTTTTTAGTTCAATTGAGACCCCATTAGAGGCTGGGCCTCCAGGTGAGTGGAAACAACAGACATCAGAAAGTATATCTAATGCTGCTTCCACATCCACGAGAACTAAAAGGAAGAGATGGGCTATGGTGGAGAGTACAGATGTCTCCATGGTGGCCTTGGAAGCTGGAAGTCTAATAGTCACAACACCAAGGCTAGCCAAGCAGAGGGCCATAAAAAATAACCATGAAATGCACCTTAAACAGAGGCGGAAGAAGAGGAAAGATCATTCCCCTACAGAAGAGAAAGAATCAGGAGAGGAGATAAACATTGAAACAGCAGAAAAACAAGAAAGAGTAGAAGAGAAGGTGACCCCTAAAGAGTCCGCAATATCACTGCAAAATAATCCTGATGAGATTATAGAGTCCCCCCAGGTTGCCAGTACAGATCTTATCCAAAAACCACGTAGAGGCCGAAAACCATCAACAAATCCAACTAAAAGGAAAAGAAACAAAACATTATCAGAACAGAGCCCTGGCAAACCAGCGAAGATCCACAAAAAACCTGGGCCAAAACCTGGAATGAAAGATGCTATTGAGGTCATTGAGGCAGTCGTAAGGGCAGCTGGATGTGAGCAAGAAAAAAAAGAGGAGAGAGAAAAAGAAGAAAGAGAAAGAAGGGAAAGAGAGTGTACAGAAAAAGAGGAGACATGTATTGTGGGTCCTGTTGTAACAGTAACAGAAAAACAAACCGAAGTCATTTCTGTGAAGAGATTCCGCCGCAAGCCAATCCATCAAAATTCAAAACTGTCTTTCTGTCCTTATGTACGTATTAACAATTCCAGAGACTTTTCCTCTTGGTGTGCAATAGTCAATAAGCCTGAGGATGCAGTGATATTTCAAAGACGTAGAAAAAAGGGCATACTTAGAATGAGGAATCCTTTCACAGTTGCAAAGGTAGTCCCACATACTGCTGCCATGCTGCAAGGTCCCACGGTAAATCAAAAACTAATTGATAAATGTCTGACATGTTGCCTATGTGGAAAGCCAGCAAATTACAAAGACCTTGGTGATTTGTGTGGGCCTTACTACGCAGAGGATAGCATTCCACGGAAAGTTTTGACTATCACACACACAGAATCCTTCAGGGAAGAGCCAGACAAGACCACTGACAACAGTGCTAGCACCACTGAGGAGCCAGGTACCTCCTCAAAGGATGAAGGTGAGACAAATGCAAAAAAGGAGGGAGATACAGAATCACCCTCTCAAGAGACCAGCAGTAGCAGGCACCACCACTGGCGCCACCGACGGGCAGAGAGAGCCGAGAGACTGTGCCGGGAAGGTGGTCCACGAAGATTAACTCTTCGAGAGAGGTTCAAGAGAATAAAGAAGCTCCAGACCATCAGCACCGAGGCCTCGAGGGACCAAGGGGCCAGTGGCAGTATGTTCCAAAGGCTACAAATGGAGGCAGAGGCTAAGGAGCACTGGGCTCATGAAAACTGTGCTATCTGGACCAAGGGGATAATTATGGTGGCTGGAAGGCTATTTGGACTGAGGGAGGCTGCCAGCAACTCAGCCCAAATGGTAAGTTAGGAATTATTACTTCTGAGCCTTTGAATATTCTGAAATGTGTTTAAAAGCGAAAAAGAGAGACACACTGACTATTGAATATGCAGCTAACTGATGACATTTCCCATGTTTTTCTCTCTTTGTCCATCTATTGGTCAATGTATTTGTATTTATACTGGTCTTGCCCCATATGTTCATCTGTCTGACTAACCTCAGAGCTGCTACAAGTGCCAGATTGTGGGGGCGTCCCTCAGCTGCTGTTGGAGAGGCTGCTCTCATAAATACCACTATGTCTGCGCCAAAGAGATAGGTAAGAGACCCCAGCAGGAGAAGAGCAAGAAACAAGGATTGAGAATGCAAGAGAAGCCAAGGAGAGGGAGCAGAAATTACGAGGGTATAAGAAAGTGAGCTGGGGTTGTGAGGGCAATGGGGAGGAAACCAATTAGGACAGTAGAGAAATGAAAAGAGGGGGAAATAAAGAAAGGGGAAGAAAAATGGATGTGGGAAAAATGACAGGGGGAAAAAGCATCAAGAGCAGCATTATAGAGTGAGAGACGATATGTCTGAGAGCGCTGGGGGAGAGCAAAACCGAAAATAGGGAGGGAGCTTTGAATAAAGCGGATGATGAAAGGGGGAGTTTCAAAAAAGGGGAAAGGGAAGAGATAGAGGGAGGAGGTGTGCATTATTGACCACAACCCCTGTGGCTTCATCCATCCATGCTGTTGTTGGGGGACTGAGTGTGTGTGTGTGTGTGTGTGTGTGTGTGTGTGTGTGTGTGTGTGTGTG
>JABUIW010000047.1:3464578-3556662 GCA_013363375.1 Menidia beryllina | reverse complement strand
GTGTGTGTGTGTGTGTGTGTGTGTGTGTGTGTGTGTGTGTGTGTGTGCGTGCGTGTGTGCATGCATCAACAGTCTGTGCGTAATGCTTGCCTAAATGCTTCCCTGTGAGCATCCTACAACTGTGCGTATACGTCCTCAGTGCTTTGTGTGTGTTCCTGGTTGTTGGTGTCAATGCAAGTGAGTCTGTGGGTAACCTCATGCTAAAAGAGGTACAGCGTGAGGATTAGAAGGCCTGCCACGTCTGCCAAGCCAGCACAGAGAGCAGAGCGTGGCTCCTTTTAATCCCGCTGAGTGCACCAACCATATCTGCCTGCCTGCGATGCAACTCATCCACTGTCTGTCCTCTGTTGCAACCTCTCTTTTGCTTTTAGCTCTATTTTACACTTTCCTTGACATTAACATGGGATTTTTGCCATTTCCATGAATGCTCAAGGTTTTTGTGCACATCCACCTCATGCTTTGTGATTGATTTCAAGTTATCTGTCTGTAGCTAATTATCTCCTGTTTTCTCTTTCTCTCTCGACCTCTAGGCTGCACATTCCATGAAGATGATTTTTCCATCAAATGTCCAAAACATGAGGTAAGAGTAAAATCATTTGAATACATTTAAAAACTTAGATTGTCAACAAAAAACCCTCCAACAAAAGTCAATGACACACAAGTTGATCACAGACACAGAATTCTTTACCCCCTTGCTTTAAAAGGACACTCATTACAAGGAGATAATCATAGGAATACGAAAATCCTAAATTCTCAAATTGTTTTTGCTTTACATGGACGGCAAATACAGCTCATATTATCACTAAACAGTCTGATACCTAAGTCATAACTCACAAGGTTTTTCTGTTAAGGAACTACACTGTACATTTTGACAACCGCAGGCGTTACTTCCCATAACATTTTATTCCCCTGTTTTCCCCATCAGTCACCTTTCACGTCGTAGAAACAGAAAGAAAGAAAACATCTAGATGCCATGAAAGCACTCTGGCAGTTTTCAACACAGTTCAAGAGAATAAAGTGTTTCTGTTTGTGGCAGACCATGAGAGTCAAAGAAAAAGTGCCCATGTCTCACATCAATATGAGACAGCATCTCTTCTTGGACTGATTGTTTATATAGCTAAAATTCAGCTTGTTAAACTAAACAATCAAGACATGGCTCTAGCGTTCGCATTCAGTTTTACTGTCAGTCCATCTATTAGAATTTGGGACCTCTGCAACTGTGATGGTTCATTGTTTTTTGGGTGATAATGGCTGTTCATTGGTCCGTGTGCAGCTTTCCTGTGGGATAAACACCATCTTGTGGTGATGGATTTGCACTGCAGCACAGAGAGGAAGGTCAAATGCGAGGGGGTGGTGGAGCGTCAGAGCTGCTGACATTCAGCAGAGAGCAGCAGTGCATTGAGGCAGCTGTGGCAGTTGCCTCCCCCCCCCCCCCCCCCCACCCCATCTCTGCATCCCTCTTTTCCTCCCTCCTTCTTTCCCTCTTCCTCTTCCTGTTCTCCTCTGTGCAGACTGACAGGGATGAAAAGCTGGCTGCTGATCAAAACACCCCACCCACCATCACTGCCTGCTATCCTCCCCACATGCTCTCTCCACCATTACTGTCTCTGTCTCTCCACTTCTTCCCCTCATTACTTCTCTTTCCTCTTCCTTTTTTTTCTTGTTCCCCTTATTTTGCCGCTTTGCTCCCCTGCTGCTCCAGCTCCCCCGGTCTCTCACTTTGTTCACCTCTCATCTCCTATGAGCTCCTTTTTCCATTTTCAGTCGTCTTCCCTTAATGCGTCCTCATCCCATTCTCCCACTTTCTTTCTCATCTTCTCTGCTGCTCTCCCCACCTCCCATCACCTCAACTCCCACGTCTAAGCAGCAGAAACAGAGTGTGAGAAACAGAGCAAGTCGGAGAGAGATTGTTGTTAGCAGGCTGAGGCAGAGCTGTCATCAGCTGAGGGATCTAAAGGTCTCTGTGTGTGTGTGTGCGTGTGTGTGTGTGTGAGTTTGTGCTGAGCCAATTTAAATTGAGCAGCCTAATCAAAGGGAAGAGGAGACACACACATCTATGCACACACTCATGGGTCCCTCTCGGATGTTCTCCCTCCTGTGTGTATGCTTCAGGGTTGGAAAAATGTGCCCAGCTATCCTCAGCTGTGGATTTCCTTGTGCTAAAGCATGCTAGTATGACATGTATGTGGTCATGAGGAGGTGACCTTTAACCCCACACACATATCTCAGATAAAGCATCAAATTGTATCATGGCCCCCTAAGGCACGGGTAGTTAATAGTTCATCTGAGTGATGTAATCCCCCCCCCCCCCCCCCCCCCAAAAAAAGAACAACACTCTGGATAATTGAATCTTTGTGTAGTATTGGGTATTTTGCAAATAAGTGATAATTCTTTTAAATTTCTACTCAGCCAATCAGAACCAGCGAAAAAAATGAGACAGGACAAAAAATGTGAATGTCCGTTCTTATTTAAAGAAAGAGGGCAACGTCTTGAAACTCAATGTATGCCTTGTTCTGCTAATCAAATCACTAGTTAATATGTCTCTGGCAGACCAAACATTTTTTTCTTCATTCACTCCTGAATTGGCGCTCAAGGCGGATGCACTGTGGCAACCCCTGGCAGAAAGAAGTGAAAGGCCATAAAAACAGAATGAAGGCTGCAAAAACAGATTCAATCCAAAAAGTTCATATAAAAAACGTATAAACAACAGAAAATGAAGCTGTGAATCACCGACAAATTGTTGGAAGGGGAGCTGGGAATGAGAAAAAAGATGAGCGAAGATTCCTGTGATGTCTTAATTGGTTCTTTCTAATCAGGTCTGGTAGGTTCACCTGAGGCGGAAACACAAGACACCATGATAGAGGGCCATCAGCAGACAGGGAACGTGTAACTGAGTGCAAGGAAAGACAGGCACCACATTTTCTTTTTTTTTCCCCTTCCTTTTTCGTTTTGCTGCGGCTGACTCAGAACAAAAGCTGAATGAGGGCAGTTACATCAGAGAGCAGCAGACTGAAATAGAAAATACTGGAAAGAGAAAAGAAGGGCAGCAGGAGAGATGAGCAGCTAAGGGGGAGACACCCTGTGATGCCGAGGTGGAGAGAAAAAGGTGAAGACTGAAGATGTTAAAGAATGAGCTACTCCAGGGAAGTTAACAGAAAGAGACAGGGCACGCTCTTTAAAGAAGAAAAGCACCAAAGTGGAGAAGGACTGAAAGAAAATAAAGGAGAAATAAACAACAGAGACTAAAGCAGTCGGGCTGCATCCAGGACGTAAGGATGGGCAGCTGGCAGTTCAGAGAAATACCCAAAAATACAAACAGAGTTTCTTTAGTGGCGGTTGAGGAGCGTTAGCAGAAAGTAAATGTTCCACCACCTGTGCAATTAAACTGTGTTCTGGCTCCTCCTTTCACTGAGAGGCTGTTCCGCTGGTCAGCTGCATCCATCTCCCCACTCCTACAGCTCGCTCGCTTTTATGTTTTCCCTACAGATCTGCACAAAAACACTCTCAGTCTCACACTCAGCTCAAAGTGGACAGTGGACAGTGTACAGCGAGCACTCACCACCTGCATTTCACCTGCCTGCAGCTTTTCTGGTCTGAGAGGAATTACAAACACAACACAAAGGCTCATCAATTTTGAAGTTGGGAATTTTTTTTCTGCAGTGTTTTAGGGGAAAAGGCCAGCGGTTACACACACTATTGGAAATAATGTTTGTTTGTGACTTGCATTCATTTCTTTTTCCTTTCCTCCACAGGACCTGTAAGATAACCGCGTATTCCACTCTCACCATCACCACCATCCTTCCACCTGTCCAACGAAACAGAATGCTCGTCCTGACATCCACTAAAAACACAGAGATTGCTGCTGATGGACAGATTTGCTGGGCAGCGGTGCACTGGGGTAGAACAGGGAACAAAACAAACTCTGGAGAAGTGCTCTGCAGAAAACAGCTGCTCCCTGAGCCCGGACATGAAACGCATTTTGTCGGTGAAGCCCCTCACAGCAAACCAGAGGGCAGCGACGCTGTTAAACAGGAACACGCGGCTTTGTCTGGAGTTCAGAGCAAATAGGGACTGTTTGAAATGCAGAGCAAGGAAGGTGTGCGTGTATGTGTGTGTGTGTATGCGTGTGTGTGTGTGTCTCTGCCTCTGGATGGGTTGCTATCGTCCTCGGACAGCCGGCGGACACTGATTGGGCAGGAACGTCCCTCTGGCCGCCTCGTCCGTAGGCCAGCGGGTGCACGTGTTTGTGATTGAGTTTCCGTGCGTGCGTCATCTTACAACCACATCACCACCGTGTGTTTGTGTACATTTGTCTGAGTGTGAAGAAGTGCATCTCCAATTCAACACACCATCCAAGAGAAGAAAAAAGAAAAAAGAGAAAAAAATACAGCACCCAAACCTGGATGTATTATCTCAATGTGTGCGTTTGTGTTTAAAACATGAGACAAAATTAAACAATTAAGGAAACTGTACATGATGATGTGCTTTACAGGCTCTAAATATTCCGGTATCCAAGAGTAAAGAAAAAAAAACAGACGCAGTATTTTACTATAACGCTCTTTTCTTCGGAGATGTATTTTGATGTGCATTATGACTAAACAACATCATCGCGTCACCATTGGTATTTGTCAGACTTTGTGTTATTTCAATTGTGTGCACATTCAATATACCTACAGTAGATGCCACCACCATCGTGACTTGAGGGGACGACGACCAGGGCTCCGGAGATCCAGGGGGGAGTCGCATCATTTCGCTTCATAACTATGTACAGTTTGGATGTATTAATCGTTCAACATTTCCGTGATTATTTCACATATCACAGCCATGCAGAAAGACGTGCTTTCGATTCTGATTTCAGAACATACCTGTCTGTTTGTGTATTTAAAATGTAGCCTCTTCTCAGCCTGCCATGCTATATAACAGCGCACTGTGCAGGGCATCAGTTACAGTTCTGGTCATATCAAAAAGAGACATATTTAAGTATTAAAACAGAAAAGAAAGTGCAAAAACACCACACCAAACATTCTTTTATGAAGCTCATTATTTAATGGTGTACATAAGTATTTGATGCTGTTTAAATGTAAGATGTGATGTACTAATATAATTGTGTATAGTATTTCTTAGAGATGTTTATTTTCTATAAAATGGAATATGTTATTGCTTATAAAATGTTATTAAAAGAATCCATTGAAGAAAAAAAAAACTTTTTGGGAATGTCACTTGTCTTAAGTGGGAGCATGCCGTTATATTGATTTTCATGTCTATTTGTTTGGACTTGATGACACAGCATCACTTTGTTTGAAATGTTTTTTGTAACGCCAATGTTAAATATACCAGCACCTTTCAATGCTGCTATGACCAACGCCTGCTCTTTTTGTCTTCACTGAACACGCACCGACATCAACACACCAGAGACACGACGGGGGTTCGAAAGAATCTTTAGAAAAGCGTGAAAAACACTGAATTGGTTCTGGAGTTCCCAACAGATCTTCAAAAAATTCCCATCTGCTCTCAGAACAGAGCTATATAATATTTATGGCCTACTATCAGGAATATTGACGTTTTCTCATGTCACATCTGCTGGACATCTGGCAACGCTAAGCTGTTTTTTCATGCTCGACTTGCATACCCTGTAGTTTACTGCTTATATTCTTCAAATTAATGACCAGAATGAAAATATCACACTTCCTTCTTTACAAAAGGATTTAATATTTACATGAAAGGATGGAAACCAACAAAGTAGAGATAAATGGATGTCAGTTACAGGAAACATGACTGATATCATCAGACATGGCTGATTTACAATCATCGCCATCCCATGTTTGTCAGATTTTACATTAGTGACATACTAGTAAAAAAAGAAAAGAAAAAGAAAATAGAAAGACTCTTGAGTGCCGTGCCTTTTTTGTACAATTCCTGAAAAAAAAAAAAGATAAAAAGATGTAATGGCCGAGTGCCTCTTGCCTTTTATGTTGGGGACAAAAACTGTAGAAGAATAAATCATTTTGCAGAGGTCTAGTGAAGAGCAAAAGGCCCATGTCATCGTTTCCGTTGTGATTTGCAGCATACGTGTCCATCAGCTCAAAAGGGCAAATGAGTCACACAACATTATCTTTATGACCTGATACAGTTTAGACGCCGCCTGGTCAGCTACCGCGCTCAACAGAATTATAGTCAGAAAACAAGCTTCTTTCACTGATTCTGCGAATACTCCTTAATCAAAGATCTTATAGATTATAAATACATTCTAAAATATGTACATAGAAAAACAAAAACATGAGATCTTTGAAAAAATAAATGTCAAAAAGCCGTGTGAGCACCGGCCTAGTGCAGAAAGGGGGGGTGGGGGGGCTGGGGCGTCTTACAGACACACCACCAAGGAAGCACGATTCAAAGAAACTTCAAAAGTGTCTGAGCAGGACGTGGAGTGGCCTCCCACTGTTCGCACCCACAGTTGGACCAAATAGTTTGGTGTTTTTTCTTTTTTTCCCCATTCAGCATGGCCCACCACTCCCACAGGGAGCCCAAACAGACTGCGTGGGGGTGGAGCTACACTTCGTAAATGCTGAGCGAACAACTCTTTCATGCTTAGCCCTCGCACCATCCACCTTGGCATGCTGGGGGGGGGGGGGGGGGAGGGCTCCTTCCTGTGGTGGTGAGAGGGGGGTTGGGGGGTTTCGGCTCAGCAAGAGCTAAATTCTTCCTATTTCCTAATAAAATCCAAGTGCCTTTTGATGCGGGTGGTAGGTGGGACAAACCATGAGCAACATCCAGTTTGATCGAATCTTTACAGTTAAATTAAGAGACTGTAGGGTTCTGTGCAGGTGGAAGAATTCATTGTTTTCTCTCTTGGTTTGTGGGCGCTTTTTGTGGCAGACGTGTTTCTATATACAGCGTCCATGCAAGTCTCTCAGCCCCTCCCTCTTTTTCCTTGGGTCTAGCTGTTGGTGACGGTGGTGCCGCTGCCCAGCTTTATGATCATCTGCTGGCAGTCGTGGAGGGTCCTCTTGTCCCCCAGCTTCTCCAGGGTGCGGGCGGCGTCGGCCAGCATGCCCACCCTCTGGCCTGGAGCCGACAGGAAGGAGGGCGGGAGGTAACGGCATGCCAGCATCACAGCTTCTGCCTGCTCCCTCTGCCCAGGACGCGTCTCACACTCCTCTGCACAAAAAAGGAAAAAGAAGGGGGGAAAAAAATACATTTGTTACCGTGGCAACAGCAATCAGCCTTAGGAGGCTTTCTGTTTACTGGTTGAATAGAGGAACAAAAAGTGGAACATAGACACGTAGTCAGGTGGCCGAAAGTTCTTTAGTTTACGTCTTCTACACAAATATCAGGGAACAATATAAAAACAAAAAACACATAATGTCTTTTTTCCATGGCCGCATATATCTCTTATAGAATAACAAGTTTTCTAACTCTTTACATTATACAGCTACAATTTGAAATATTTCGCCTAGAAATAATAGCCAACCCAAACCCCTCTCCATGGCCATACCCCTACATTTATATAACCACATCTTAATCCCCGAGATAAAAAGGAGCCCTTTTCCTCTGCAAGATGGATTCGAGCCAGGAGGGGGACTTTGGATACGGCCACCATTGCCAAAGCCTTTGAATGACTTGTGCAGATTGGAAGAAACGTGGAATTAACAGAATCGTATCCACACACACCTGTCTTGGCTCCGGGTGTTGCCCGGCGCCGCAGCGAGCGATCCAGAAGCTGATGAGTTCTGGTGGGGCTGGCCCCAGCCATGAGTCTGGCTGTAGCTTCATGAAGGAACAACTAGAAAGAGATGGTAGAGAAAAGATGACGTACAGCCTTTCCTCAGAGAGATGCAGAAAACAACGGATGCGTTCCTGTTAGGATTGGAATACTTTAATTCTTTATAACTAGTCTGCCCCAAAAAAACTGAAAAGGCTCTTGCTGATCCAAAATGCTGCCGGCTAACAGAAAACCAGCAGGAGACATGTTTCTTCAGTTTGAACTTGTCTTCACTGGCTCTGTGTTAAATCCAGAACAGAGTTTTAAATGCTTCCCCTCGTATATAAAGCTCTAAATAAGTGATACCCTCTAAATTTCACCTAGCAGTATTTTTTTAAAAACAGCAACTTGCTCTCACACTCCATGTCTAGTTGCTGTTCTACAAATAGAATAGATAAAGCCTTCGGTTTTCAGGGCCTTCTCTGTGCACTCAGCTGCCTGTTTATGTCCTTTTTATTGACTGTATGAACAAAAATGAACTGAATTTAACTGAAAAAAAGGAGGGATGATGACGTTGCCTCACAGATAATGATCGGCTCTACACTTTGAGGCTGTGTGAACAGCACAGCTATACACCTCTGTGAGGATGTGTGTGCTGCAGCCAACAAACCCATTTCTGGTAATGACTGAACCACGTTTGATCTTAAAATGTGCGCACGGAAAGCGTGCGCCCGCTGGGATTACGCCTCGACGGGAACTAAAATGCACGGGAGAGATCACAGTGGCAGGTACTGTCTCGCATACTCTTCGCATTGCAGGTCTGAAGCTTTGTGCCAGCTTGCGCAGGGAGCTGAGATCCTGCTGAAAGCCCTGAAGCTCCGGTGGGGAGGCCTGGTGGGGGCCCACGGGGCTGCTGGGGCCCACCAGCCCAGTCCCAGCACTCCCTTGCTGCTGTACGCGCCACACATTGGTCCTCATAACCAATAGGAGATCGCACAGCAGCAACTCCACGACCTATAGAAAAACAAACAGGATTAACACAAGCTGTCAGATCTGGGTCTGGTTCAGAGGGTAAAACGTACTTGGTTTGAAATGCTTGCAACCTAAACATCAAGAATAATAGAAAGATACTTGGAACTAACAGAGATAAACTCAAAAATATTCATAGCTATCTTCACAGAAATTGCAGTAGAAACCGGGAATTGTGCAGCTGCTGCAAAGACCACCTCCTCCTGTGTGTGTTCAGCTGTTAGTGGCCCAGCTCTGTGTTGCACTGCAGGTACATTGCAATCCAGTGAGACAAACATGCAATGCAACTACAATGCACTACAGCTCTGGCCGTAAACAACACGCACACACACTCAGACAGACACACACACACACACACGGTGAGCTACCTATCCACCAGCATTACCATCTGCTGAATGCTGAATGCCACAGGGAAGGACACTGCAGCATCACAGAGAGGAGAGGCTGCAGGGGAATCTGTCTAAAAACGTGTGGGGCGTGCAAAAAAAAACAAAAAAAACAGGTGTGTGTGTGTGTGTGTGTGTGTTCATGTGATTGTTCCAGTGATTATGCACAGTTTTTGTACAGTGTTAACATTTTAATTCACAGGTACTCACATGAATGTGTATTTTTTGCGTGATAGAAATAACAAACATCGGTCTAACTTATCAGACACGTTTTCGTTTCAGTCTGAGAGAGCTTGTGTGTACCTTGTCTAAACTGGAGCTGTGGCTGTGCGGGCCCAGGTTGAGGCTGTCTCGCAGGAGGGCGCTGGCCTTGTCAATGTAGCTCAGGCTCATCTGGCAGTTTTCAGGCTTGGACAGCAGAGCCCTAACAGCCCTAAATGTGTTCAGACAAGCTTTGGGCAGAAGGCTCCTGGTAGAACGAGGAGGAGGGGGGGGGCACACACACATACACACACACACACAAAAGGACACAGGTTAAAGTGGTGGAAAGTGTTTGTACTCGGCTTGAAATTCACAGAGCGCAGTTATGTTATGGCGTGTAGGTTTTTGACGTACTCTGCGTTCTGCAGGCTGCGGGGCAGGTGCTCCACAGTCGGATAAAGTCTCTCCGCTGCAGCGTCATCTCCTTGGAGCCAATTAATGATGACCACAGCAACTGAGGACCACCACTTGGAGTGAGGGTCACAGCCTGGATGTTGGAGAAAATCGTTTGAGGCCAGGCACCAGACTAACAATCCCCCGCTGACATCTATCGAACTTTAACGCGGGCAGCCCGTGTTCTGACTTCTGAAACAGCTGGCAAAGTCACAGCCATGGAATCCGAGAAAACAGCAACTTTTACGGCTGTTTTATGAAACACAACATCGTGTAACGCCCACACAGACACACGCTTCTAGCACTGGGTGATCAACCTGAGGCTGCACTAAGAAGTCGGCTGTTAAAATCGCTGCACTGTCTCCCTTCCTTTACTCCTCTGAAGGTGATCAGCGATATGACAGTGATGAAGATAAATGAAGCGATCTGGCAGAATCCCCCTATTCCCCTACACACTCCTTTTCACAGATCAGTGATCAGTAAAAACAAAGTAAACTAGTTGGAGGAAGAAAACCCTTCTTCTTGATTTCAGGAAAATCAAAATGAACTTCAAGTTCTGAATTTTGCAAGAATAAAGCAAGAAAAAAACCAAACAGGGAAACTCCCAATAAGGAGACCACAACATAAGGAGACTCTATTCTATCCTCTGGTGCACAAAACAACAAATGTGTTTTTAATCAAAGAGAATAGCTCCAATAGACACCTACCAGTTACAATAGCCATGCTGGAGCCAATTGCAAAGGACTGGGAGGTGGCACCAGCTGCGTCTGAAGCACTGACCAACAGCTGGAGGTACTCCAAGGCATCAGCATACTCCCTAAAGACAAACACATACTAACAGTTGTTCTCTTTGAGTTTTACAAACATGTTTATTATCAATAAAACATTTATGCAAAGTGAGGAAAGAAGAATCAAACATTTTGAAGTGGTTTTCCTACCCCTCGCCTTGGCTGAGGCTCTTTTCTCCGTGAGGCTGGGCAACGCAGTAAAGAGCCTTTTCAAGGAGGTGTTCTCTGAAGGCCTGGGTCACCTGGGCCAAAGGATCCACTGTAAGAGCACAAACAAACCATTAACCTGACAGTTACAACTAAAACGATGTGCATAAATATGCATGGGGGCTTCCTGGTGGCAAATTCCTAAAGTATTCCGCAGAATTATGAAGCCATTTTAATTACAGAGGACAGTTTAATCCAGTGACTTTCTGCCATCCACTCACCGGTGTTGCCAGCCTGGCTGTAGATGCTTTCTTTAGGTGTGCTGCGAATAGCCCAGTCCCCGCCCACGAAGAAGCGGTGTCCGAGCGGATGGCAGAGCCATTGCATGGCCTGAGGCACACTGCCGCTGGATGACAGGCATGCCTGCCGGGCACTGCTCAGGAAGCAACGCTAAGAGGAACAGAGACCACGCTGGAGTTTGAGTGTGGTTCAGCTTACTTCGATCAAGTCAGATGCCAGCGCTTAACAACAGAGCTCATGTTTCAGAACCACATAAATGATTGCTTATGCATATGCTAAAACATCAGCCTGAAGGAAGAATGAGGCGCATTTCCACTAGCTCCCCCTGAACTACCAAAGCAAAAAGGCTACACGAGTGCACATGAGAAAGACGCATGCAAAAAAACTAAAGGGACTTACAGACGTGAAATGCAGGACCCTTGGCAAGCTGGCTTTGACTCGCAGAGCAGCAGAAACATAGACTTCTGCCAAGGTGGCGACAGGCAGACACGAGCCGGCACACTCGGCTAGATTCACCGCACTCAGAGCCATATGTGCCGCCGACAGGTGGCTCCCGTTCAGCTTCCCTGTACGCAGGATAGAAAGACAAAATCAGAATCATCGCCTTCGACATAAATTGCACAAGTCAAAATGAGGAAGTCTACAAACAAAATATGCATGGATTAGTATGTTTTGAAAAAACAGAAAGCCATAAAATGATTGGCATCAAACAAATGCACCAAATCAGCTTTTTCTAGCTTGTCCTTTAATGTCTGCAGTGCGCTGCCCAGTGAAGCCATGTCTAGCAAACCTATTTAACCAAGAACCATGATTCTCAAAAGAACAACCTGTCATGTGAAGCTGGTGCAGGCGGTGGTAAACCAGGGCGGCGTCCCGGCTGCTTTTGCACACATCCTCCTGCAGGGGGCGGTCAGGTCGAAGGCCTCCAGCCCTGGCGGCTAGCCAGCGGCCCACCCAGAGGCGCTGGAGGCACAGTCTCAGCAGGGCCCAGAGGGCGGCGCAGCCCAGGTCCAACTGGGAGGTGGGCAGGGGGCGACCCAGAGCTTTCAGACAGGTTCGCAGGTTGTGACTGGCCTGTGCAAAATCTCCCTGTGAAGGACATTAGAGAGAATGGATGGATATCAGTATTTGATGTGATTTTTTTTTTTAAAAGCATACATTTAAAAACAAAAACCTACTCTTGCAAGGTCCAGGTCAGCCTGTTTGCGGTGCCTCCAGAACAAGACAGACGATCCAGAGTGGGGTCTGGTTACAGGTTCTCCGTACACCAGCAGTCGAATCAGAACCCCCGACACAAGAATACCATTGACCAGCCACACCAGAATAGTAGGGAGCATCCAATCCATCCAGCCCCAAGAGTCAGCTACAGACAACACAAATAGAGTAACTTAAAAGAACGTCTATGCATGGAGAAGCAGCACCGTATCTCACAACTCCCCACATGAAAACCAACCGTGGGAGGAATCGAAATCCCTGTCCCTCCCAGCATTTATCCACCGCCTACCTGCAACGTCCACACCAAGGACGTTCCTGCCTGCGTGATGGGCAGAGACGTCTGCAGGGCTTCCTGCTGAGCTGCTTCCAGACGAGCAGAGCAGAGACGCCAGAGGGTTGAGGGAGAGGAAGAGGAGGGTGAAGGCACACAATGCCATGCGGGAGCGGTCCAACATGCCGCTGGCACTGCCACCTGCTGCTGAGCCGTCCAGCATTCCTATGATTGGCTGCCACATAAGAGTCCAGAAAGATAAAATAAGACTCTGCTAATAAAGCCTCCATTTGTCATCATAGTCCTTATAGCTCACGAGATGATGTCTATGTCACGATTTGAGCAAGTTTTTTAATGTTTTTTTATGTGTAATGGTTTTTTTTGGCTGGAAGTAGCTGCCCGTTCTGGACCCCCTCTGATTAGAAACAGAAAATCAGCCCTGTCCTTGAAGCAGAGAAGCGGAGAAACCGGGAGTTGCATACCTTTGTGTCCTCTCCCATCGGACTATCAGGCTCTGAGTCACAGTGGGAGAAAGAGGTCGGGGAGCCCACATCCGAGGCTGGCGGGGTGGGCAGCTCATTTTTCACGTCTGCCGGTCCATCCACCTCCATGGCAACCAGATCCTTGAGAGACTCTGAAGAAAGAAGAAGGGAACAACAGCGAGAGCAGTCAGAGGGTCAATCAACAACACTCCAGCTGAGAAAGCTTCATCCTTAGACAGAGGCTAAGTAGGCCCATTTCAGGTTTTGTCAGATAATGGCAGCTCATCAGAAAAGGTCGGCTAAAAAGAGTGCACTCCAGGAACTGAGACATAATGCCAGATGCCAGCTGCGGAGTAAAGGATGTAGACGGTCTGGCGTGCTTACTGTTTTTCTGGGAAGCCATTTTAAGAGCCATGTTCTCCTGTTTGAGTTTCTGGTTAGACTGCTGCAGGTAACGAATGTAGTCGATCGCTTTCCTCAACACTGCAGACTTGTTTAACTAAAAAACAAAAAAGTAACGGCTATCAGGTCGATGCGGATCACAGCAAGCACAAAAACGAGTCCATTTTATTCAGAGGTTATGATCTAAAACATTAAGAACCCATTTCCCACCTTGGCGTCAGTCCCAGCCACCAAGTCTTTAAGCTCCACTATTTTATCGTTGATGGAGGAACGGTAGCGTTTCTCGATGGCGTTGTGAGCCGTGCGCTTCTCCCCCTTGTGTGGCTGGCCCAGGGGCTTTCCAGAGATGGCGATGCGGTTGATGGGCAGCTTCTCAGCATCCACCATCACAGGCACCGTGGTCAGGATCGTACTCCCTCCCATAAACGCCTGCAAATGAAGTGGATAGAGGTTAATTGACGCCATCAATCCCGAAAAGTGCACGGCGTGACCGTGTTTCCAAACACGTGCCCACCTGTAGTGAAGTGCTCTGGACCGGGCTGCTGGTGGTGACCAGGGAGGTGGGAGAGGCTACCGTTGTGACCATGCAGGGGTCCGGTTTCAGAGTAGTAAGCAGCAAAGACTCGGCCTTAATGAACTGAGGCTGCAACAGCACCTGAGGAAAGAGTCACAGATGTTTCTCCAGATCGTGGTGGCGGAGCACAGTGAATTCAAGTGCGCCCGTATTCACACGCAGTCCCACACTTACAGGTACTTGCTGGACGTGAGGTGCGATGCTCTGGACTGGAGGGCTGGAAGATGTAGCCAGGATAGCAGAGGTGGTGGTCAGCCCGTGGAGCTGAGTCTGAATGGCCACTGGCTGGATGCTTGGAGGCGAGGGTGCTCCAGATGTGCTCACACTGCTGGGACTGGTGGCTGGAGAAAAGGGGACAGAGATCTGAGTATTACTCTATGACAATTATACCACACTCATTTTATTTTATTTTTTTATCAAAACAATTTTGATTTTAAGAGATTTTTTAATGAAAAAAATATATTCACCAACTAATAGAGTGTACTAAAACAAGTTATGAAAGTTATTAAAAGGGTCCTGAAGAGGTGAATGATCGGTAAGTAGGTTAAAGGTCATGCTAAGCTATATGGAAAAAAACCTCATCTTTAAGCCAGTATGTCTCTGGGGATCTGAAGCTGTAACAACTTCTCTTAATGGATTTATGGGCAACTAGGTGACCCGTTATCTCTTTAGAACCATCTGATAACAACACTGTGTAATGTTGTATTTGTCATCAAATCCAACCGGGTTATCAGTCGGCTTTCTCACGTAGTGATAAAACGTATGGTGTCCAAGATAAATGAAATGAGTCATTTACTACTTCTTTCACTGATCCCAACCACCGAGTTATCATCGGCACTCACAAGAGTTTACGAGGTCAAAAAATCTTAGTGAAACTCTCCGGTATGAGCAAACGGTTATGCATATCTGGAAAACTACAGGGTGCCTACGTGGTGCATCTCCAGTCCAGAAGCAGTAGCGTGTCTTGTGGAGAGAAGGCAGCTCAACTGAACTCACAAACTCCAGCAAAGCTGAGCAAAAGGTATTCAATCGCAACTTTGCTCAGGGATCAGCCGTGGTTGAATGACCTGGTGCCACCGAGCAGGGCACAACCTCTGCAATTGCTACATGACACCATGCAAAAATTACAAATCGATTACATCAGTTACGATTAAGGCACTTTCAGAATGAATATTCAAGATTTTCCAGCACTTTACCACACTAATAACTGGACTATACTAAAAACCTACGCTAAATAATGGCACTGTGGTCTAAAATGTGAAAGAGATTTCAAACTTATGTGTCACAAAAATGATGTCCAAGATATTTGGAGGGATTGTTTTAGTCTGACAAACACACTGGTTTGACCCTGGAGTTCTCCATGAGCAAATGTGGGTGACTGACAGCCAGCAGATGGACTTTCTGTTGAAACCGCTTTGTGTGTGAGGTGATCCCTTCTGGCCAATCAGAGCTCCACTCTGAGGCTTGCTTTTAGACGTCATCGTGCTAATAAGACTCAAAATGAGTATGTGGTCGCTTCCAACTGAAGGATGACAATTACAAGGAACATTTTAAAGTTTCAAGTTTCAAAATGACATCCTGAATAAACTGTCTAACTGCCTATTAAACATTGGAGACATTTCTTTCAAAGTAAATCTTACACACGTTTAAACAAATAGACTTAACATTATGAATTACCAAGATGGTGTTTTCTAAGAGAATTCATTGACGTTAAGCTACCAATAACTAGAGTTAACACGGCCAAAGTGGCGGCAGCTGCTCTGCTGGACCGGCTGTCCGTTGTAAGCAGGGATGAAACAGAGCTGCCCGGTGGACAACAACTGAGCTCTGTTCTGTCTCTAAGCAGCAAGCAACAAATTATTGCCGAGCAACAGAATAGCAGTTTCCAGCATTGTATCCAAAATCCAAGCCTTGAAAATAACACTTTCATATGCAAGCGCATGAGCTGAAGGGGACAGAGCGGCTGCGAGGACTCCCACATTCAGCTCGCAGTACGTGATGTTGATCCAGCGACGCTTGCAAAGAAAGGGCCGCTAATCAGAGTGCTGATTTTTTCCCTTTATTTCAATTTTTTCCACCATTTATCATTTCTAATAAAATATTCTTGAATCGTTCAAGTGTTAAAAATTTATATTTGCATACAGGACCAGAATAACCACCTACAGCCATGTTCATTAGCCAAAAAGAGGGCTTACCTGTGAAGCTACTTTGGCTGTTGTAGTTGCTTTGGGCCTGGGGCTGGAGCTGGGGCTGGGCCTGGGGTTGGGCCTGTGTCTGGGTCTGTGTCTGGGGTTGGGTCTGGGCCTGTGTCTGGGCCTGGGGGGGCTGTGGCGGAGTCTGCGGAGCATGAGAGGTGAAGAGCACATGTGTTGTAGAGCTGAATGTTGGATTTGGTCCTGGAGAGCCATGGGGAGAACCTGCCTGAGCTGAGGCAGGCGGGCTGAGGACCGGCTGGGGCTGTTGGAGGCTTTGCGCTTGTTGCGGGGAGGCTGGCTGCTGCCTCTCAGTCCCGTTGGGAACTTGGGACAGAGGAGACTGCTGGAAGGTGGGAGACTGGAAGGTCTTGTCTGGGGTGGAGGAGCTTCTGGTAATGGGAGGGCCCAGGAGAGCATCCAGGTGGGGGTTGCTGCTTAGGATGGAAGAAGTGGATGAAGATACTGGTGTGGTTGTGGTGGTTGGAGGGGATACTAAAGCGATGGTCTGTGACAAATCAGGAATCTCTTGTGCTGGAACTGCCCCTGAATAGGGGTGGGCATCAAAGAGTCCTCCAAACTCCATGTCCTGGTTGTTGATGAGCTGAAGCATGTCTAAAAAAAAACACAAAAATCAGAACCATGAGGAAAGTCGTGAAAAAAGCAATTCACCAGAACAATGATCAGAATATTCTAAAGTAAGCTTCAAAGAGCATTAAAGAAGAAGATTATGTATTTGACTGCAGTGTGCCTTTATCCACCAAAAGGATGATGCCAATGTCAAGCTCCAGTTCAAAAAAGCTTTCAATGTTTATAGATGAAGATGATGCCCCAGTAAAATAAGGAGAATCGTTCTTATTTGCACATGTGGTTCAACAAGTAGTGATAATCTATGATAACTACTGTAAACATAAGCCGTTTTTGCTTTAATGCATGTAGATTTGTTTTCATGGTTCTATGCAAGACAAGCAAGACAGTAACAACCTAGTTATAAATCTCAAAGAATTCGTTTAAATACCATAAACTGTTTGGTTTGCAATAATATTCAATCACAAAAACACCGGGCATTTCTAAAACTTCTTACACAGCACTACTTAATAATTTTTTCTAGTTAGGTTTTCTAAATATAGCTTCTTTAGCAGGAGAGTGAAAAATTAAACTAAAACTAACATCTGTGTTAATGATGCTTTTTCTATTATTCTTTAACAAAAGCTAAGTTCTGGATGGTTTAAATCTAATAGATTAACACTATTTATAAACTGCCTCAGAAATCTCCCCAGAGTTACTTTCCAATTGATGATAAATGTGTTTAAAATAACAGGGTGTTGGTTTAAATGGGTCAATGTTTAAGTTTGCACTTTGGGAAATTGTGTTGCACAGACCCGATAAGACCACAAGACTTGGAAAAAAAAAAAGTGGGTGACTGACTGTAAAATATGTCTGCAGTGAAACGCAGCACACTGAATTTGTACACCAGTGTTGTGGATGAGGTGATCGTCCCGGACCAATCAGAGCGTGTCTCTCTGACGTGCTATGCTGATCAGCCCAAGACAGCAACCAGAGGGAGCGCTGTCTTGCTTCCAGAGGTTACTATCGAGCAGAGTAACCGAAGGTTACCGTGGGTCAAATTTGGGGTGCACGGCCGTGGGCCATGCATAGGCAAATACTATTTGCACAGTCCAGCTTATCACTTTACACGTTGGCCCAAATCATAAAACACATACTAGCAATGGCAGGGAAATCTCACTCGAAGACATAATAGATGTTATGTCATTATCTTTATGTTTCTAGAATAAAAAACAAAAACAGCCCCATTCCTGTCAACATAACAAAAACAACGTTTTTATTTGTCCCACTCTCTTTTTTAAGAACATTGAAACGCATGGCGTTTGCATAAAAAACATGGAAGAGTTTCACATCAGAAAGACATGACTTTTAAAAAATAATGTTACACAGTCTATGAGAAATGGGTACAATTTGACAATCCGGTCAATTGCGGCAACTGAACCCACCAAAGAGGAATGAACTACAGTAACCCCCACATGTTGGGGGCGGGGCGTGCTCACGAGCATTTAGAAACACGTTAGCCTCACACACTAGCTTAGCTAACAAACTCTTTAATTACCACACACAGTGATTGTAAGAGAGCCAGTCACAGGATTATGCTAATATTAAATCATATCAGAGTATCTATGCAATAGAATAACAACACCGACCTATCAGCTTAGTTAACTTCTAAACACAATCGCTTTAAATTGCTCATATTACCAAGTCTAGTCACATGAGGTGTGAGCTATTAAAATCTATAAATTGGATATTGAACAGTTTTTTAAGTTTCAGGCTATAGAACACATACACAGCTGTAAGTTGAAGATAAATGCCATGCAGGAGAGAGATGCAAGCGGCGTTAAAGGTTTAGCTGGTTGTTTCACAAACAAGCCTCCGTTACATCTTCTTACCATCAATATCGCTCAAAAGAGCCGTGTCTATGTCGCTAGGATCATTAAGCGACAACGTTGGATCCAAGTTATCCAACGAGGGATCGTCAAAAGACAAGCGATTCATCTTTACTCTTATGTCTGGTTTTCTTGTAGAGACGTGACTTGCTGGTGGATCTCCAAGTGAAAGATGGTTTCTCCTCACGTCCCTACATTTGTCAAGGATTCGTAATTCAATGTTGTCTGAAATATATGCAAGATCAACTCCAACTATTTAACGATGTGCCATCTAACTAAACCCCATAATCGCCTCCGGTTACTTGTCAAACCAAGCCAAACACTGAGGCTCATTCAGCACTAACGTGCTTACGGCGGTAGAAGGAAGAACCTGTTCAACCCACAATGACTGACAGGAGCAACAGCCAATCATGAACGCTGGACTGGATTCACACACGTTCTCTTGTTACAGTGTAGTTTTGGTCGTTGAGTGGAGGTTATCGGTTTTAATGTACATAGCCATTCATTTTTCTAAATTAATAAATAATGAATAACTATGATTATAAACAGTGTGTAAGAATAAGCATGAAGAAAAATGCATTTGTAAAATCTTTCAAACTATTGACTTTATGTATAAATATAAATATACAAAATCTAACGCTTAAGTATGTCACATTATTTATATTTTGAACCCAAGACAGCCTATTCTATTTCAACACAAATCATAACCTAAATGAATAATTTGAGGGAAACAGCTTGATGTGTTTATTGTGGGCTTGCCCCCAACAGCCAATCATTGCTGCGTGGGCATGCACTACTTGACAGTCAAGTTTGTCTGACTCCATTTAGCGGCTTCTCTTGTAGAACCAGCAAAATTGACCAATGGGAGGCTCAGAAACTGAGTGGGGTGATGTGACGTCACAGCTCTGTGGTTTACATTACATCATGTGCTTCTCTCCTGCAAAAGTAGAAACAGTAACGGTGAAATAAATCGGTGGTGGCGGGCTTCTCTTGTTTAAAAGAATGCAAAATTTTACTAAATTAACTGCAATTGAAACCTTAAGGCACTAAAACGAAGGGGAAAAGGTTCAATGAAATTTTACTATTAATAAAACTGTTTCAATATTAAATATGTTCCAACTACTAGCCATGGGATTTTTAGATAAAAATACAAGCTGTTCATACCCCCTAAAGAGCATAATATATATAATTGGAGAAGTAGGTCAATGACCTAATGAAGCAGTTCAAAGTTGGTGTGTCAGAAGCAGGTTGAAATAACACTGGCTACCTTTTTGCTGGCATTGGGATGGATGGATATCATGTCGATGTAACATTCAATTATCCTCTTGATTTCACTTAAATGAGAAATAATGCTCCACATCCACATGAAAGAAGCATGAAATGGTAAAATACATGAAAAATAAAGCAATAGTGTTTTGTAAATCAATGCAAAGGATTTGTTTACAATATATGGGTGTTGATCTGGTGATGTAAAATAGATGAGCCATCCATAAAAAACATACCATGGTAGGAGGGGATGGTTTTACGTGACAATGAATGGCCAGCACAGAGCAAGATTCAGCCTGGGTTGCATCAGCTTGTGCATAAAGAAGCAAGACTGTCACACAACATTTAACTGTACAATAACGAAACAAAGCTGTGAGGTAGAGGTCACACATTGCTAGTGTTTAATTGAGCAGTTACACAGGTGCATAAGGTCAAATACAAATCTGAATGGCAGCAGAACTTACAACCTAACAGACAGAATGCCCACAAGAAGAATACAAACTCACGTTCAATGTTCAAACTCTGACAGGACTGTCTCGTCAATATCAGACATTTTGGTAGCCGCCTTCAGATGGCCATAATTAAGAGAATACATTTCGTAGTCTTCATGAAAACAAGTTTAAAAAAATACAGAGGTCTCTGCTAACAGTTTTAGACATTGTTAAACCTGCATGTTAAGAGTATTTAAAAAGAAAAAAATAGACTAAGGTGAATCTGAATGACCTGGCAGACATATTACATAACTATAACCATACATAATGACACAAAATGAAAAAAGTAAAGCTCAATAATAATACCTTTTAACTAAAATGTAGTTAAATATGTATTAGAATCACGATTACAAAAAGAGAAATGTGTTTTTAATTTTATTGTTGCATTCATGTTAACAAAAATAACAAATCATTTTCTCTAATGGAAGGTCCATTCTGAGCACTGTGTATTCGGCATATCTAAAGCCTGACAGGGATTTAACACCTCACCTGAAAACTAAAATGGATTGCCTAATTACAAAGGCCTTTTGTGTTAAATGGACATAAATATTTAGAGCTGAATCATTTTAAACTAAACAGAGAAATGCTGGGACAAATACTGGTTTCCTGTCTAAAAACTAATGCAATAAGCATTCAGTTGCTTTGCTTAAATCAGACAGTCACAGATTTGCTCGCCAGCAGCTCTGATAAGAATGAATGAATCAACAAAGTGGAAGTGTGTGAAAGAAAATGTGTTTTGGACCGCAATTAACAAAACGATAAGTAGCGCAAGATAAACTAAAGATACAAATAAAGTCAGGCAGGAAAATATAACATAAACTTCTCCCTACTTATGATTGTGTTTCAAGCCAATATATTTTCAACCACATACAGAAGCTACAACTCATATTTTGAGGTATATCGCTTACGTAGCATCTCTGTAGCTGTATGATTTGCCCTTTAGTTGGTTGTAATGCCAGTGGTTTTCATACTGGTCATTGTAATCTTATTTCTGGTCATCTCATTTATGGACTTTCTAATATTTCTCGAAGGTTTCTGCATTTACAAGTATGGCGATCCATCTACCTGTTACAATACAAAACATACACAGTTATAAAGGCTATGTGCAAAATGAATTCATTCTCATCATCACTTCCCATTCCCCAGAAAAATAGCATTAATCTTCAAATGAAAAAGGACAAAATACAGATTTGTTTTTGCCTCAAAGTGCACAGGAGATGTTATAAGAGGGGAAGGAAAACGTTCATGAGTAAGTAAAGTTTGTAACACAAAAATTTTATCTTTACTTAAATCAAATAGTTGGTCATTAAAGCCTACAAATTCTTTGGAATGGCTAAAAGTGTTTGTAATTGTTCAAACTCTTGTCACTTAATTTGTTTTAGCTTTTCTATTCATATTTCTTATCAGACATCAGTCTGATGAGAAAATTTCCATTTAACTTTTCTGGTTAAAATGCCCATCACATTTTCGACCTATTAAGTTTAAGAAGTTTTTTTCCCCTTTTTTAGAATTCTCTTTGGTTAGAGAAATGTCGGAATTACATAAGTTATCAACATTCCAGGTGATTATCCACAGCCCTGTAATCGTCTTCGTTTCCTTTCCAGAGCTTTCGTCAAAAGTTAGGATCTTTCTATATAAGCTAATGCAGAAGTCTTTAAATTGACTATTTGCAAAGATAAAAAACAAATGCTTGGGTCAAATATAACCTCAGCTCTAGTACATAGTACAGATCAAACCATTAGAACAATAAATGCATAAATAAGCATTAGCTGAATGCAGTAAAATACCAGTCTATTTTAACCATGTGCTTTGATATTAATTCAATGCATTAACACGAACATTTCCCATTCATCGCAAAGTATTCCCTCACACTCTTAAACCACATGAGACAAGTTTGGTTGTCGTCATTTGTTTGAGTGTTATAAATGAGCTGCAAGGCTGCAAGTAGTACATCCCACATGAACAGATTAATACATCCACTTATAACGCAACACAGCAGAGTGCGTAGTAAACAACTTTAACCAACCATGGTTTTAGCAATACTGGCAAGATAACAACAAGGAAGTGCAGATCACTTGCTACATCACTTCCGGTCAGCGATGAAATGGGACCAGAAGGATTCTTCTGAAGGGGACCAGATTTGGGGATGGCCGAGGCTGTTTGAGATGGAGGCTCTCTGAGAACACTACAAGGCAAAGAGGGCATCCTCTGTCCTTCCTGCCTTCTTGTGGGAACCACTGGGGGCACGGGCTGGGTGAGCCGGGGTGGTTCCTGGAGGAGATGGCAGAGAGTCTGCTGCCTTGGCCCGATCTTCTAGGAACTTATCAAACTCTGAAAAAAGAATTAAGAATTTTAAAAGCTGATGATTTGCACAAAACTTGCAAATATGTTACACACACGTGTTTGTCTTGACGGTAATCAGTGTCTGTACCTTCACTGGTCACCCCTTCCTCTGCGCCGTCCCCTTTCTACGAAAAATAAAAAACAAAAACAAAGATTGGTCAGATATTACAAGAGAACTTAAATGCAGATATTTTAAACACATAGGTAAATTTTAGTGTAAAGTAAGTAACATCACGAGCTGACAGAGTTGCTGTAACAGGTGGTAACACTACTTCATGTAAAGTTCACACTGAGCCAAAAATAACACAAAGTGGCTCACAAAGGACTGCCAGACCAGTCATGAACTCTCCCACGCTTTTCAAAACAGTAACCCTCTTAGGTTCCTCCATACCTTCCATATGCACATGATAAAGATCACAGCAGCTGTTTTCACTCTGTTACCATTAGCATTGTGTTAGCGTATTTAAGTGAGTCCTCATGACACCCTGTTATGTCAGTCGTTATGGGATTAACTAAGAGATTGGTGAAGAGAAAGATTTTGAAGTTTAATGAAAGTTATGTGTGCAGCTACATGTAATAGATGGATGAGATGTTTTTATCAAAGAAGAAAAGAAAAAAATGGAGGAAAGAAAGAAAGAGGAACTAACAGATAGAACTCAAGGTATAAAAAAGTCTCACCACATCAGCACAGAGCCACTCCTCTATGTCATCCATGACAGAGGACTGCGATACGGGGATCTATGAAGCAAAGCCATGGACAAAACCGGGGGCACCCAAGCCACACGACAATATGAAAAGCAACCCCCACAACAAAAACAAAGATGTAACGCACACGCACCCACACACACAAACACACACACAAAAAGAAGAATCACTAAAAGCTCAGACACAAAAATGATAAAAAACAGTAAAACAAAACTAAACAAAAGAAATATATATATATATATATGTATATAAACACACTCTTGCCTCAGCAGTACTATGTGAGAACAGGAGCTCTCAGTTTGTGTATTGTTCGCATTAGTTCTGCAGCGCTTGGCGTTTAGCAGCTGCGGACTAATGCCATGCAGCCAAGATAATATTTCCGCATCATTAGTTAATTATTAAATTGCTTGAACCTGATTAAGAGATTAATTACACGGGAAAAGCTGAGAGCACTGGGGCCATCAAAAGGCATTGCAATCCAAAGGCAAACGCAAACCTGGAAGACGGAAACACAAGACGCACCAGAACAAGAGCATCGCTGCATGGCGTGCGGTGACTGCGAGGATGGAGGCCATGTCAGACTGGATGGAGTGTTTCTGTTTCCTTATGTGCGAGGACGGAACTATCACAGTGGGGCGTGTGCTGCACTGCTCGTCACTAGGAACCTCAGCCTAACTATTCTTAAGAGTAGAAAGAGAGTAGGTTCCCAGTGCGCTTTCTGTTAACATCAAAACTAGGCCTCGCTGAAATCAGGCCAGAGTTTATGCGCGATCTCGTCTTGGTATCGGTTAATTACAGAGAACAATAAGCGTTTTCCTGTGGCCCTGTTTTCCACTCTATAAAAACATAGGTGGGGTTTCCGCTGGGTATCAGTTTATGCAGTGGGTTAGCACGTCAAAAGGTAGGTTGAAGCAAAGGGGGAAGTGACTGCTGTTCACAAGTAGGAAAAAAGAAATCATGCGTTTTTGGAGCAGGAAAGAAAATGTTTTTGAAAAGAGCACAAAAAGATGTCTGTCCCCTTCTTCACTCAAAGAAATGACACTGTTATGTTCCGACTCTTTTGGGTTTTCTCTTCAGTTATTAGTCTGCCCCTGAAGGTATCCAGGTGGGTGTGGCCCCATTTGGCACACACTTGAAGCCCATCTCACCTTTGCTACTTAAGCTTGCCAGGTCCATGTTTCCAGGGCCAGATAATTCAGATTCCTCCAGTCTGAGCTTTTGTCTTTTGGAAAATCTCTTGTGTGCTCTTCTAAGCAGTTTTTGATAACGTCTTTCATTCGTGATATTTTCAGACTGCCGTTTTCTTTTAAGAGTTTTCTCCAGTGGCCTGCACAGCAGAGATTAGAACATTTTTCCCTTCTCCTGCTGGGTAGGGACTTTTTTGGAACCTTTTCCAGTGTAACAGTGAATTTTGGTTATTACTTCTCTTCTCTGTTTTTGCAGTGAATTTTGGTTGTGCTTTCAGGTTTTTTTTTTAGAATCTCTGTTTTGCTTTGTTTTCCTTTGAGCACAGATTTTTGTTCTTCTTCAATGAAGAAGTATTTCTGTCTTCAAAAGATTCTATTTTTCCTGTCGAGTTTCTGCAAGAGGATCCAACCACAGTGGTTCCAAACCGACACTGACTATTCTTTTAAGTACAGTGTCATAACACACATGAGAACATCTGCAACATATGCATCATCACATTTAAAAATATTACATCTATCGTTTTATGCGTTAGTTAGTTAATATATTACAGGTTAGTATGGGTCAAAATTTGCTAATGTTGTCCATAAGAGCCACAAATAGCTGAAAAAATTCACCACACTGCAGCAATTCATAAAAAAATTTGTTCAATCCTTTTGCCAATACTAATACAAATAGTACAAAAACAACATATCAAAGGTCTCCTTTGTCAGATCTGATATTCTAAAATGCTCCAGATATGTTTTTTGGGACAGGTTTCCCTGTTGCCTATTGGGCTAACAGGCAGCACCCAGAGTTTTATTTGTTCTTTTTTATACAATGGAGAGACAAGTGTGTGAAAATCACCCTGATAAGTAAGAAAGGTCTCCTCTGAATAAGAAGCTGCACTGATATGTTGCCTTTGGACCATCATAATATAATGTTCAATGATTAGAATGTGGCTCCAATATATGTAGATAAAACTAGTTACATTTCAGAACCAGATTATTTGTAATAGATTTGACTTTGCTGCATAGCAGGAGTGTTGCCAATCTCCTGCTTTAGGGCATTTTGCTAAAGAGAGGAAGGATATGATCTAAGTTTCTTGTGGCCCTCGGGCTTATTATTAGATCCACAAATGGGTTATTTAAAAAAGTGAGCAACCATATGAGAAAAATGTTAATTTCGAACTCCAAAAGTGAACAATCGATATGGGCAATATGAATGTACCCAGATGTTAAAAGTAGGCTTTCACCCCTAAAATGGAACTTAAGTATGAACCTGACAACAATTTGGAAAAATGACCCAAGAGATTCATTTTTCATTTCATCGAATCTGCCATCGAGAACATGTTTCTAACAAACCAGAGCAAAATTCTACAAAATTACGGAAGACATTATCATATTGCCCAAGATCAGAGTACATCATCTGAACTAAAAATGAAGTGTACGTTCATGGGGTTGTTAAAGGATCCTGGAACATAGAGGTGAGATGAGGTAACGTATAAAAAGCAGCTCAAGAGGATGATGGCTGAAGCCAGAGGACATGATGGTCAACATAAGGGAGGGGTGGGAGGACACACTGTGGGTAGAGTCCTCACCATTCCTTGGGTAATAAGCCAGCTGTCTATGGGCAGCTCCTGATCTGCTGGGTTATCATCCCCTTTTACCCTCAGCTGAATCAACAACAGAATAACACCTTACACAAGAGAAGAAAGGCCCCACCACAGCATAGCACACAGTGCAGAGAAAGAAGACAGAGGAAAAGTCAAATGTGCAAGAGATGTCCATCATTGAAAAAAGAAATTTAACAGAGCATGAGAAATGGTGAAAGATCATTCCATAAAATCAAAGATAAGGACAAAGGAAAAAGAGAAAAATAAATTTGGTAAATGTAAAAATTCTAAAGAGGAAATAAATCCGGTGGAGTCACTAAAACGTCATAGTGTTTGTGAGGCGGTTCACACTTTATACGGTTTGCGTGTTCAGTGATAGCACGTGCGTTCATATTGATAAGTTCGCAGAAAATACTGCTTTCCCCCCCGTGAATTCTCGTCTATGTATTGAAGGGTTGGCAGACTATACAGCAGTCAATGTCTTTTTCAAAAAGCGATAAAGTTAGACATTTCGTACACATTTTCTTGCTTTACATTATTCCTCATGTCTATTACCAAATCAAACCCCAAAACAATGCCTTGGTCAAAAGCTCCACCCTCTGTTAGCTGTCCCTTTAGAAGATAGAGCATAACAAAGCATGACGTGACTGGAGTGACCAAGGGTTTGACAGACTCCTACAAAGAGAGCCGTTATCCAAAAAACACAGTTACCTAAATCGTTACATCAAAAACTACTTTAAAGTGTATGCATTAATGTACTCACCCCTCCAGTGTTCTGTTGTCTAACATCCAAAGCTGAAGCCAGGCCGCCGAGAGCTTGTGGGTCTTCATATTTAACACTGCATTAAAACCAAATACATACACTTAACATCTACCAACTTCGTTACATAAAACATGAACTTGTTTGTGCTTAAAGACATCAAAGTACCCTCCTCATTTTCAGCGCTGCACAAGGAAATAACATCCAGCTGGTAATTTTAACATTCTACAGGGTGTTTGAGAAACTTTTGTACAACAAAGATTAATTAAGACCAGAGGGTAGAACACACATCATAAGGAAACTATGATAGTGTTATTTAAAAAAGAACTGTGAACATCATGAAACAAAGAGTGAGGGTGTCCCTGGTTGGGTTTGTGTTTAAATATTAAGAGTGGTTATTCATATTTAACTCAAATAAAACAAACATTAAATAATACCATGAGAGGATCTGGGATGCCCCAAGAAGGAAAAGACCTACTTTTTACGTTGCTCAGCCAGAGAGCTGCTCCTTGTCTGGGCAAACATGTCAAAGTCATCCCTGTTGTGGCGGGGTAGAGACGACAGGGTGCCACTCACACTGTCTGAACCTACATCTAGAGCAGAAATCAGGCATAAAAAAGGAGAAAAGGGCAAATTGTGATCAGAGTTGACTGATATATATTGAATGATATTAAAGGACCCAGGATTGGGCAGAGCATTACTGATAGTTGGTACAAAACTTTTTAAGATGTTGAAACAGATCCAACAAATTTTGTTCTTACCAAGGCTGGCCAATGCAGTGGATAGGGAGGCTGTAGCAGAGCTGTGAGCAGGGGCCCCAACAGGGGAACTGGCTGCAGGGCTGGATGCAACCCTGGGGGTGACCACAGCAGGGGAGCCTGGGCCCAGGTCTATTAGGTTGTCCTCTGTGGTTTCAGTTAACATCTGAGAATTTATCATAACATGGAGGCATTACGAAATGGTTTAGAGGTTTTGCAGGACGAACTAATGCAGCAATGTAGCTAAGAATTATAAAGTTCTGAAGAGTAAATTAAATCAGGGTGAAGAAAGAAACATACACATATTCTACAGGACTACAAAATGTTATGATCAGAGTTTCTAGACTGAAACTATAAACAGGAACAATACTAAGGGCAGGATAAAAGAGGAGAGAAGAACACAAAATATCTTGCTTCACGACATGAGTTGACATCATGTTGACATGTCTAACTCTATATAGCAGACAGGTCAATATTCGTCACTCTGTTTATTCAAACACAGTGGCTGAAATAGAAGATTCATACTTGCCTCCGTCAGCTAATCACAATACAAACAGACAGAGCAAACAGACAGATCAATAAAACACTATGTGGGCTTACTGAGAGATGTCCCGGCTTTCTGGCTGAAATACACTTTCTATAGCATATCTAAAGTTTCCAACGTGCAGTTTTACAAAGCTTAAGATGTTCTCCACTAACACTACATCTTTATGTCGGGATCGTTGTGTATGGAAAACTGCTGTTACTAGTTAATTTTGATTTGGATCGTAAACAGGCATAAACTAAGTTTAAGGCATCGCAAAAAAAACCCTAAATGTTCAATAACCTGCTGCACATAATGGGTTTATTGATGTGTAACAAAGGATCTCCTAAAGAAAAACTAGAAATGAACTTAAAACGCTATCCAAAGAGAATACTGGGATGTTTGGTTTGTGTTTTCTGCATGCAACATCCCTTTTGATGGTACTTACCCCATTGTTCTGTGCAGCTCTGCCCGACCTGTACCTCTCATACCTGTGAGCAGCACAAAATCCTGTGAATCCTGTGTATACAAATCTTTCATCTTCAAAAATTAAATCAAAAATACATTTTAGAAGCTTTAAACCACATAATAGTTTATTGCAGTGCTTTAGTTTGTGATGTGCTCTAAATTGTATTATTCCATCTACTTACAGCAGGTATAATAAAGACTGGTTTGGCGTTCATCTGTAAAGCCTTTTTTTTAAATTCAGCACCTGAACAAAAGTATGTGATGATTTGAGCGCACCTCTCATAACGAAGGAAAATATTGTTCAGGTCATCGTTGACGTGCAGCAGCTCCTCCGTCACTTCTTCGTTAGAAACACGAGAAATTAGCTCAACAACTCTGTGCTGCATCGCCCTGCATGTTCTGTTCAGCTCCTGGAGACACAGGAAGGTTTGATGGAAAGTTCAAAGACAGCTGATGAAAAAGATATATAAAAGCAGGCCAACAACCAAACACATTGTGTGTATTTACTACTCAAGAAACTATCTAGAAAACATCTCAGAAAATAAGATGGACAACAAACCAGTGAATCAGAAAGCTCAAGTGTGTGCTCAAGCTCATTATGTGTAAGCTTATTTCCGAAGCAGCTGGAAATAGATACAAGTCATGAAAAGGCTCCCCATAACCATTACAACTGGCACTGGTCCTGCAGCACCAAGCCAGATCCTTGGGGTGACACAAATACCTGAGTGGATTTGGCCAGAGGAGATTAAACGCTACATGGGTTCCTGTAACACTGGTTGATTGCCAGTTCAAGGGATTTTAATCACACCCTCGTTGTCTCACCACTATTTATAAGCGGTGGGCAAGAAGCTTGACATGTCACTCCCCCTAGTGGTCTCACAGAGCTACAACGCTTTACAGCTGTGCTGCCATGTTGGAAAGTGTTCGGCTGCAAGAATTAGGTGGGAAGATACATAAAGAATAGCCCTTTGCATGAGCACATATTCAGAATTTTGTTCAAATTGCATATGTATGTTGCTTGTTTGATCCACCCTTCACATAAACACAGAACAACAGAATCTAATCAGTTTGCCTCGACTTTTCCAAATTTTTGCAATTGCTTTAAAACATCTGAAAACCTGAAAAACACATCACATAACTAAATGAATACATTCATACTTTTATTAAATCAAGGTCATGTGTAACAGAAAGCAAGAAAAAGTTAAATGTGCTTTTGTGAAGCATCTTGTCAAACCTGAAGCAGTTCCAGGTCGGAGGCATCTTCTTGACCAGGGACCATCTCAGTGAGCATTTCTGACATGACTTTAATGTTTCCTCTCACGACGTCCAGCTCACTCCGTAGCCGGGCAATCTGAAAGCACACAAGGTTTGGTCCTGATGCGTTTCAGGTCCCTGCTTTCATGGCGGTGCGTGCAGTGTCCCTCACCTGTTCGGGGGTGGCTGTGATGGGGCCGGGAACAGCAGCGGTCTGTGTGGCGGCTGGAGCGGGTGGGGCTGGCTTTGGAGGCCCGGTGACAGCTGAGGAAGGAGCGATGTACTTCATCGTGGCTGGGTCCACTTCTGGTGTACCCTGCATTGGTTTACAGATTCATCTATAAGAACACCTTGTGTGTATAGTAATATTAATACCAGGTCAACATTTATTTCCACCTACTCTCTGCGGTGTGTGAATGGGAGACAATGCATCCAGGTCTGCCATGGGAAACTCAATGCCCTTCCTCTTCAGTTCCTCATAAATATGGACCACTCCAGTTAAATCAGGACTACTCCTGAAGGCATCGGCCCAGGACTGTCATAAAACATTGAAAAAAATCAGGCCTATATCACATACTGCTGTTGATAACCACTAAAAAAGAAGAAAAATAATTAAAACCCAGGAGTAAAGCAAAAAAGACCAAAAGCACTCCCTCCACTACTGTTAAACCTGTGAACTCTTAACATGAGAAGTCTCCATCTGGCTTTTCTCTATAAATGCTCATAAATATTTAAAATACAGCACAAAGCAACACACTGAACTCCATCTGTTGGCTTAGGAGACCACAGGTTAACACAAGTAGCTTAAGTCTGTCAAACAGCTGGGACGTGAGGCGTGAAGCACCTGCCTGACCTATTTTGCTATTCACACAATTTTGAGAAGATAAAAGAGAGAAAAAATTCTCAGGAACTTAGTATCAAATAAGAGATACATACTAAAAAGAAAAAGTTTTAAAAAGCTGTGAAAAAGACTACAAAGAAAGCTCGCTTACCTGTATGAGAGACAGCACTTTGTCCTGAACGATAGTGGGAGGATTGTTTTTGGGGGAGATGATTTTGACAAGAACGCCATCGATAAAATCTCTGTTGGCCACTTGGATGTGAAACCTGTGTCCACAGTTTTTCACACATGTCTCCAAAACCTGCAGAGGGAGATAATTACATACCCAGCAGATTTTAAAAATTGCTGACATCAATGGCTCTGTAGAGGTTATGTGGGCTACTGAGAAGCCCAACATTCCTCACTAACTTTGCTCTGCAGTCTGACGTTGCAAGTGTGCTTGTTTATAACTATGTTTTGGGTTGATGTTTAAGCTTTGCTGTTCCTCAAGGTCTTTCATACCTACTTCAAACTGAAAATGATGAATTCTGAAGCTATGAAAAGGTTGCACGTTCCTTATTAGTTAAATGGAGTAGCTAAAGAATGTTTTAAGAAAAGCAGAGCTATCTGACATGTAGAGACACACAGCTCAAAGGAAATGGCTCCTGTAAACAAAATGAGAGAAGTGGCTTCCTCTTAGCTGGGGATCCAAGAAATTTGTTACATAATACCTACTGAAATATTTGGTGTGCTGAATTGCAGCTGAATTATTGAATTGTACCGTTAGTGCCAGCATAATCTCTCTGAAGTTCTTGTTACCACTCAGTCTCTTCTTCAGTGCCCGCATAGCATCTTTTGGCCTAGGAAGAAAAGAGCAAAAATTCAAGACAAAAAGAAATGGAAAAGTTCCAGCTGCATTCATAACACCTGCTGAGAAGAAGCATAACATCAGTGACTTTGTCAGCATCAAGTCTTATCTGTGCCACTAAAACAGATGCCGGTCTTTCTGTCAGGCACACCATCTGGGTCTTCCTTTTCCTTCAGCGTGACTACATAATGCCTCTCCCAAAGCAAGATCAAAGCTGTCCATGCTTGAAGAGCTAAATGTGGCTTTCTGCCTAACACTCGCCGTTTCTGCACTGCAGAGGAGACAAAATGAGCTTTAATGAGCTCCTTCATGAGCTACAGCACCGCTACTAAGTGAGGCTGCTGAAACAGACAGAGATGGATGGGGACGGAGAGTAAAACCTCCCCGCAACATTTATGTATGTGAGGGACTTCTGTGGATATAAAGACTAACTGTTTCTTTGTTACAGTTGCTACTTGTTTGGCTGCTACATCTGTTTTGCTTGATCTTGTTTCTGCACACACCATCTGTTGTCACACTTCAGCAGCTCATTGAATCATGCATTTTCAGATGTAACAAAAGAGTCTTTAAGCAGATCTACAATCTGCCTGTCTCACAAAACATCACGACTGCATGAAGGTTTGTCTTCCTCCATGTCTGCAGAGTCGGTCTTTGTTCCACGGTGCCACAGGGAGCTGCGTGCCGTGCAACAAGACTATGCATGAAGGCATGAGAAACGCAAAGGACAAGAATAAGGAAAAAGGAAAGAGAAAGACTCCACAAAGCTTTTTCATATGGAGAAGTCCACTCAAAGATCACTTTTTTCCGCACATAGCATGAGGCCTGATGGGAATATTTAAGTTACATTTCCCATAACTGAATGGCTTTCTGTTGTGGTGGAATCTTTTTTTTTTTGCATGTCAATCCAGAGTACCTGATATAGGTTGATAAGAATGAAGGGTTTTTTTTATCAAAACTACTTCTAAAGTTTGAATTGTATTATTAAAAGCTTAAAAATCTATACAAATATTAAAGTTTTACAGTCTTAAACAACACTGTTGATATGCCTTTTTTGTCTTTTTGTCAGTCAGTGACACCTTTGGAAAACAAAAGGTTTAGTGTGATGTGCTGTTTGCTGGAAAATAGCAGCGGTCAGTGTATTATTTGCTTGGGTCCCTCCGTCAGCCAGAGTGCACTAAGACAATGAGCGTTCTATTACAAACTGCATTTAAACCAGAAGTGCTTATGGGCATAATTCCCCCACTAATCCCACAGAATGATGATAAAAACTTATTATAACCCAACGGTAATTAATTTCTTGCTCACCCCTCGTCTGTTTCGTTTATGATATCGCAGATCTCCATGTTGAGTGTCCAGTCCTCATTCTGGAGGCCTCCATCTGTGGCTCTCTCTGGAGGAAAACACAAAGAATTTAACCACAACCTTAATTAGATTATACCTCACTAATTGCTTTCTAATTGTTCTTTTTAGCACAGAGTTAAGATAAGGCTTTGAGGTTTTTATTTGGCTTTAATAGTTTAGTCTGTAAACCACAGCTTTTGATAAGCGATGGCCGGCACTGACGTAGAAGAAAGTTTGGACATCCGATGACGCCATCGCAGTCTGACGGCTGTCTCACAAAGGAACATGCTGCTTTAAGTTGATGCACACTAATTAAAGCACCCCATGGTTTGTTTACATGTGAGCAGCTTACAACTGGCAGTCTTCAGTCCTCTGTATCCCTATTATGCCTTTAAAAAATAAGTCATTTACTTTTTCACCTTGACTTAACAACTCTTTGAGTGCATCTGCAGCTTTAATAGTCCATATCAAGGGATATTATTCTCTTTCGTTACAAACATTGCTTCTAAATCTCTAAAAAAATCAAACAGAAATCTGCAGTTTTTTTAAAACGGGCGCCAAATATTTTATGTACATACAAAAGACAGGATATGTTGACTTAAAGGATACTGAATTCTGCTTTGTGCACCCAACTATGTGACATCAGATGCATCTGGCGCAGCCTTTCTCTCTTGAAAGCAGTGAGATGAATATAGAAACAGATTAATCAGGGCAAATGTTGGATGTTTTGGTATAAAATTGTGTGCTGATGGGTCCCATTATGACAAAGAAGGCAATTAAGACAGCTTTTAGAAAAATTACCAAGATATAAAGGTTCCACAGAGACATAGCTTCACCAAAGAGACGCGTGACATGATAACAGCAAAACTGAATAAAAGATAGAATATTTTCAAAAGGCCACTTTGGTCCATCGTTACAGTCACAAACTCCAGGTAAATAAGCTTCATGCTATTTTGAAGGTCCCTTTTTGAAAAGCAGGCAGCTTGTGTGAAGACAATTTATTAATAGCCAGACAGGACACTAATCTCTGTCAGAAGGATTTGGATGAAGTCTCAGCCTGGGATCGTGAGGCAGGTGAGACGACCACAATTTTTCATTTCCTTTCACTGTCTGGAGGTCTTGCACAAAACTGTCACGTTCTAAGAAATAATCACCCGCCATCTGCCCCTCAGGTGCTTCTGATAAATTAACAGAAAGAACCAAACATTCAGCTTGAGGGCGGTAAGGCAGCACGTCAGGGGAAAGTGACACTGGCTTTGTGTTTGATGCAGCTGTTCATAACTGCCTGAAACAGGAACCACAGTGAGATGAGCTCTCCTTCACACTCAACTCCATCATTTAATAGCTTTTTGGCTCCAGGCAAGACACATAAGGATCCGGACCGTGAGAGGCCACAGTGATGGGCTGACACGCAAGCCCTCACAGTTCCTCGCTCCATCTCCTTCCACCTCTTCTCTCACACAAGTCCATCCATCATGTGCATGGATGATGCATGCCTTAAGTCCGATTTGCAAGATAAAAAAGGAAAAAGCTTTATCACTATAGGAAGCCATGACTGACCTTCTGCCACTCAGCCTCAATAAATCTGAACCTTATCAATTGTTCAGCTTCAAAAGGAGGAGCAGTTCTCCCAGAGCGGGCTGTCACACCCAGACCAAAGGTCTCTCACTTAACCAGGGTCCTGAATGTTGTAAATTACTACTTTGGCCTTTTTCATGTTCTAGCTCACTCTCAAGTCCAAATGTCAGAAGATAAGATATCGATCTAGTCTTTTTTATTTGTTCTCTGCATTTCCCAACTACAAGCAGCAGATTACCTATAAAAAGTCGTCATAGCCATTGTGGTGTCTGACGTGTGGGGACTTACACTGCGAGCATAAAGAACATGAGTTTGACACAGTTTACCACCACCTTCGTCTTTTGCCATATCCCATGTAATCTCCTCAAGTGGATTGCCATGTCAAAGCAGGGCAGAGCACAAGCGACGTAGGAGGAAATACACTGTCAAATGTGTTAGACCAACACTGCAAAAAACTGCAGCTTTCCTAACGCCTATGCTCATTTGCGGTGGTGTTGTGCTAGCTCCCCACACTAGACCCACACACAGGTCCTGAGAATTGACACCACACAAGAGAAGACAGTCTATCACGTGGTTATAACAGAGCAAAGCTGTGCCAAGCACTTGCCAACAAAGCCACAAAGTCACTCCCTGGCCCTTCTCTCTACAATGTGGACTTTTAAGGCTTTGAGGCATCTTTCCCTGATTCCTGTTCTTAAATACTTCTTCACATGCTCAATTTCCATGTGCAACAACAAAAAACTAGCACCAGGCAAATGTTGGTCACTCAGCTATGTAAACGTTTAGCAAGATCTACTTATTTGCTAAATTCATATGTATATAGTTTATCCCCAGCAACAGGTAGCTGGTTACAATTCCACAATGTTGGATTCCGACCGACTGACCATACAGGCACCAAAGTGAAATGCCGAACTCCAAGGTGCGCTGCATTCAACCAGACGCTTAACTTGCAGGTTAAAAATACTAGAAATAATGCTCATGGTGACACAATAGGTTAAGAGCACTATTAAGTCTAATATTGGTATAAGATTGACCTAATTTATAAGTCAGCTTTAGTGTAAGTGCAACAGCAAGTTAGTTTGATTACACATTCCATACATGTAACTGACTGCTCCAGATGTTTTTTTCAGGTGTTTAACAGAACATCCATCAAAGAGGAGAAGCTGCTAAAACTCTTACAGATCTTCTACACAACTTGGAAAATACTAGTAAGAAAAATCCAAGTAAAGCAGTTAGATGAAAGTAGAAGCAGGGCAGTGAAAAAGCTGGTTATCAGTGCACAGTCTGTAAAAGGAACGTGTTAAAAGTAAATATATATTCCTGCTTCCAGAAAACATTTTTATATAATGGCGATAACCATAAGTTTCCCGAGCCCTTCTCATCAGTTGCATTTACCAGAGATTATCAAAGGGGACAGCACTGATGACTTCTGATCTGAATCAGATGCTCTTTGAGGTTTATAATTACGCTGCAAGAATTAAAACTGTAACTGTGGCAGGCTACAGACCTTTCTATTCCTCTACAGAGATAAGCAAACCAAACATTGATCACAAAGAGGTGTAATTGTTTTGTTGTTGCTTTTAAGAGAGAAACGGGCTGATTAGGCTGCTATTTGGTCAACTATTGTTTATGGACTTAAGGATATCTTGCGATGGAAAGGGTTTGACAGCCACGTCAATACACTTACTATTAAGCCTAGAAATGTATTTTCTGTACACACGAGCACACACACGAGCGAGACTAAAACACATAACAATTTTGCAGAACACACTTATAATTCTAGCGGACTAAGTTAAGGAGGATACCGGCTAACATTAGCTGAGAGCTCATTCCAGGCAGATGACGTTTGCAAGGAAGATGCCAACTAGCTCGCTTTTTCCTCAGTTCAAAATCATTCATTTTCGTTGAAAATTCCCAAGGCCTGTCTTGTGGAAAAATAAGAATCCCTCCTATCAACAATTTTAAGGCTTGACGTACCTATGCATTGGCCCACGGGTGTACTGTAAGGATTTCCTAGCAAGAACTCCATTTTGACAACAAACGATCCGCTTGGGAATGACAGAGGCTGAGGCCCAGAGGCTGTGCCAATAAGCCCCGCCCAACCATGAATACTATTGGTTGAAAGGAAATTGAACCTTTAATCTGTTTGGGCGAAATGAATGACAGTCATAATAAATACCCAAAGCTGCGTTCACAAAACGTATGAGACGATCAGTTGGTTATAACATAACTTTTAATTTCTATATACCTAATATGTACTAAATGAAATTGGATCAATGGAAACAATGCTCTTGGGCACTTGTATCTGAATAGACATGATGGCTATAGTTAATGCATTTTTTGAAAGAAAAGCTATGTAAACTGCGAGACAAAAAAAGGTAAATAGTAAATTATGAGTAACAAGCTCTGTGTTTATAACTTAGCAGAAGTTAGTTTTCTAGGTTTAATATCTCCATAGGGCAAACGTGACAACGTAATGGCAATTGAGAAATCATTTTTACAGAGTTGCGTTAATGATTTGAACGCATCTCAGAATCAACCTGTTGCTATGTAACAGTGAATAGCAACAGAGGGAAATCGGTATACCTTATACTCCTATTTTACGACAATAATTGTTTTTTTTTGTTGTCAGTGGTAAGTAAAAACTTCAACTAAACCTGACATTGCTATACCATACTGTATCTTCAATTTTTATGTCTTAAATGTTTATTCTAAGAAATTAAAGAATACTTGTCCTGCTATTTTGAACAGGGATTGAATTGTTGTCCTGTGTGTCTACTAAACAATTAAAAGCAACATGGACTCAGTGCCCATCGCCATCAATGAGGGGCTTCTACAAGAAACTGTTATGAAGAAAATCGGTGATATAGTTTGTCTAATTAGCACATCAGAAAGAATCTATTTCCACGAAATCCTTGATTTAGACTTGGCATATAAAAGTGAGAAAGACTAGCATTTTATTTTTATTCTTATGGTGCTTCAATGTCTGGTACATGTTTTTATGTGAGATTTTTTTTTCTTTACAGATATCTTTAAGATTGACCTTCTCCAGGATTTCAAATCTTTGGTCAGGCTTGATCTCAATAACAACGTCATAACTGAAATCCGAGGACTGGATAGTTTGACTAATTTGAACTGGCTTAGTGAGATTAACTTTATTTTCTTTCTGTTGCATGCAGTGAAAAAAAGATATTTGCAACATCTTGCAAGACGAGGCCATAGCGTTTCTGTCGCAATGACATGTCATTTTGTATGCATCTTTCAGATCTGTCATTTAACAGGGTTGAGAAAATTGAGGGCTTGGAGTCTCTGCGGAAGCTTGAAATGCTGAATCTATCAAGCAACAAAATCACTCGCATAGAGAACATGGATACACTTGAAAACCTCAGACATTTCCTCATCGCAAACAACCTTCTAAGCCAGTTGGACAATGTTAGAGGATTTTATCATACTAAATAAATGTTAAATACTCCATTTGTGATCCATTTGACAGACAATGCAGTTTAACATTTGTTAGCCCGATTCTTTAGTTGGAAACCTGAGAATAAACCAGAGTCGATCAAGAGTAAAAATTGACATTTATTGGGTCACAGGTAAAGTATTTCAGCGCTGGGCTCTTCACAGAGGAAACCTCTCTCTCAGGGTCTCAGTCGGCAAAGAGCTCTGAGATCTGGGTGTGATGGGTCTTTGTCTCCTAAACTGGGCACACCCCTCAAAAGGAGGACTGGACACAACCAAGTCCTATTGGTTAGTTACCTCTAAGACTAACAAGCCGGATCGCAATTCATGTTGATGACATTGGAATGTGGTACCAAATGGTGTGTGTATGTGTTGACTTAAAGACGTGGATCTAATGCAACAGAGAAAGAAAAGAGAGAAAGAAAAGAGAGAGCAAAGAGAATCTGTGGTTACAGCCAGAGACTTCATATAGTTATAAAAGAAATAAAACAATCAGTAATCTACATAGATCATGTGATAGCATACTATGCTAAAATGTGTATTTATAACCAAATCCTAACACATTATATCTCAAAAATTTAACGTAAAGTATATCTGATTCACTTCACAGGTTCTTTACCTTAGGAGGTTTAAGAAACTGTTCAAAATCTACATGACTGGAAATCCTGTTACTGAGGAAGAAGAATACGTTTTGTTCATTGCTGCGTATTTTCCCAGCGTGGTGTTTCTGGACAGCATACTAATTGACAAAAAGATTGTAAGTATTAACAATAGTTACTAATCAATCAAGTAATCATAATTATGTCACTTTTTCATTGTCCCTTCTGTTATAGCAGGATATTCAGTTATTTTATTCAAAAGTAAATCACAGCGAATAGAGAATTAATTTTAACCAAGTAGGTTTGTCTATGTACAGAGACAAGAAGCGCTCATCAAATACAAATACATCCTTGAGAAAATGAAGAATGAAGAGCTGCAGAAACAAGCTGTGGCCCAGCAAAGCTGTGAAATTGAGCAAGACTTACACAAAGTATGACCAAATATGGTAGTTTTGTATTGGTGCACTTTACATATGCTGTTTTACATGTGTTTTTCTCTGATAGGATGCCTTTGTGGAGTTTCTGAATGGACCCTATCTGTTTAACAGTATGTGTAAAGATGATCCCGAAGCAGAAAGGTTCTGCCGTGTTCCAGGTGTGGCTCCTCTGATTCAGACATATCCTTTGGTTTACTATTTTCTTATTCACGTGAATGCACGAGCTGATTCCTTGAATTCCTTGACTTTGTGGTTACATTCGAGAGCCAAATTGTTGAGCTGTGTACGAACTTATTTGACATAGGTTTAGCTCAGCACAAACAGAGGGAGACAGAGCTCAACTCTTTTTTCAGCGGGCAGAATGAGATTCAGACATACTACAGGAATGAAGCATCACAGGTGCTGGCAACATTTGATGAACACCACAAAGAGGTAAGCAGAGAGGGCTATTTTATTCTAATAATAATCTAATTTGATTGGTCTGTAGACATCATTCCTTTTCAGTCATTCTGTAAGATTACTATCATTCATCCCCTGTATTTTCACTTAGAACATAATGGAGTTGCCACAATTATCAGACCCGCATGCATTTGAGGACAAGCTCAGCCACCATAAAGATGAAATCACTCAACTTTATAATAGTCTCTTGACACTGGAATTTGAGATGGATGGCAAGTTGGAGGTAAACATGCATCATTCAAAGCTTTGGCATCCTATAGAAGTTGTACATGTAATTTAATTTGAGAATCTTGTTGCAGATCCTATGGATCTGGAATTCATCCTTTTTTCCTTGATATTATGCTTTGGTTTCACTTTATTCAACAGTGACACTATGTTTTAATTTCAGGATAATATCAGAAAGCTTGACACCTGCATCTCAGACATGGTGGGCAACTTTAGTGAAACAGCACAGGGGATATATCCTTTTTTCTGTTTGTGTCAGCATGATAGCTGTAGGTCATTTTCAGTAACACTAATTCAGTAGTATTCTGATTTAGTTGTGTATTATCTATCCCTCTTCTACATATTTATATATACATATATTAATGTATAGATCTATTCTATTAACATCCATTTTAGGTTTGATAGGGAGGTGGAGTGTATCCCATCTGTCACTGGGTGAGAGGCAGGGTAAACCCCAGACAGGTTGTCAAACCATCACAGGGCTACACACAGATAAACCACCATACATACAGAGTCTCACTCCTTGGGTCAATTTATATCCAGTAAATAAAGATAAAAAGACAAAGAAGTTAATAGGAAAAAGAAAACTTGCTCATGTCCTGCTTTCATCCAGCCTAATTTGAATCGGATCCGCTTTTTTATTAAATAATCAAGACAACAGCCTGTTTATCTTACTTTAGTTGTTAGTTTACTATTAGTTTTCTTTTCTTCTTTGACACAATCATACATTTGCTCAGTGTCGTGATTTGGAGGAGAGTTATTATCAGAAAATGCAAGAAATTGCTTCTGCGTTACTGGATAGAGTGGCCAAGGAAAATCTAGAAGAGGACATACCAGATTATGTGGTATCGGTCAGTATCACCTCTTTCAATCTGCCTATGTATTTCAGAATTCTTACTGCTTGTTACATGGTACATGATATAGTTAGAGGGCAAAACATGCAAGACAGATTTATTTGAATCAGGCAGGAGAAGTGCTTTACATTTGGCACGAGGGCATTCATATAAATGCATAAGAAACACATGGGAAAGGGCACACGCTTTGCTATCTACACATTTTAGTATTTCCTTTTCAACATTTATTAGTTCTCGACTTGTCTGTCACAAACAAAATCCAACATGATTCCCCCATGGTATTAAACAATATATTGTATTTTGTGCTGCTAGCTGTTTACAGACAAAGATTCAGTGGTGGAAGCTTTGGCGACCAGCCATGATAACCACCTGCTTACAATCAATGACCGAGAGAATCAGTTGGTTACACGTGTGAATAACTGGAAAGTGTCTCTCATTAAAGAGGTACAGAAGTGACAACACCGCAGCTCAAACTGTCCAATTTATAATTATGGACGAATGATAATTTTTTCCCTCATCGTCTCATCTTTTCTTTGTGGGTTTTCACAGATTCGAGAAAAAGGAATTCAGCAAAGCCACACGCGCATCTCAGACGTGAACAGATATGTCGACCATCTGAGGAACCAGCTGTCTAAATTGCAGTAGCATTCCATTGAAACAAAGAGTTTGCAAATAGATTTTCTGTGTTTACATATTTTTATCATATAAAATTATTACTCCTCCTTCTGTGTAACACTGTTTTATTTCCCAAATCTCTGCATTATTTACAGGTAAAAATGATATGGCCTTTTTCAAAAAGCTTTGAGCCTATGCTATTGTAATGCCGAAACAGAAACTTTTTACTCACTGTCATCAAAATGCAGCTATATTTTTTAATTGACTTCATCCAATACTGAGAGTTTTTTTATAGGTGTCTTCAGGCGTCAAGTGTCTGGTAACGAACACAGTCAAACTAATTATCACACATACATGAATAAATAAATAAAATGATCAAATGAAAGAGAGTTACAAATGACAGTAATAAAATACAAAATAAAATAAAGTGCACATATTAAATTCTACTAAAGTGTTTTAACGCATTCGTTAAAACACTTTAGTAGAGGAGGGGATAAACTATTTTTTTAATCGCTCCCTTCTGCAGCGCCATGACTGGAGCCAAGAAAATGTTGTTCCAAAAATAATGCTGCTCAAGTTGATGTTCATAAAGGACAACACTTCCCACCTCGTACATCACATAGTCTTTAAACAATGGAGCAAGACATTAAAGGTCATTCCCACAACATTTACCATCCATTATGGAAGCTTTGAGATATTGTTGCAAAAATACTGCAAAAAATTCTTATTTCCTTGGAATCTTTTCATTTCACCACCACATACTTTTACAAATAATATATAATGGCTTCTTTTATTCAAAGCGATTGATAAATTAAAAGGTAAAATGCATTTTTGCTAAACTGTAAATGTGTCAACTTTGGAATTGAATACAATGCCCAGAATGCGTTTCGGCATTTTATCCAATAAAAATATTGCTCATGCCAAATGTCAGATTTCAACCAATGAAATTCCAGGAAGCTGGATCCTCAAATAAACGTCACTATGCTCCTCGTCAGTCATAACCCCATGGATCAGTTATAAATTTGAAGAAACTTTTGGACGTCTGGGATTTTTTTCTGTGGGTTCAGCCTCCTTTGCTAGTACCCTTTTGAGTCTTGTTGTGGTGTGTTCTATCTCAAAGTTCATGACGGTTGCTGACGGAGACTCCTTAGCGCTTATCATGCCTGTCCGAGCAGAGTGCCGCTGTACAACCGGCTCGGCCTGCCCATCCTCGGCCTGTCTTGTTCCCCCTGCGCCGATCAACACTTACCAGCCGGGGGTGGCTACGTCGCTGCTGTACAGTGGCTCACAGTTTCGGGGATACCAACGGAGCAAAGGCAACTCATACGACGTCGAAGTGGCTTTGCAGGTATTTCTTGTTTGAAATGGTTTAGACTGAAATTATTGAAACTAAAATGCAAAGTTAGCTGTAGCCCTAGTTGCTAACATCCTAAATGTTGGGGTAACTGAGCCTTGGTGGTTGTGTTACAGAGCCATTTTTGTTTTTAGACGTAACATTTAAGATGCATTATTTGGAATGAGTTGCTTGCAATGGAAACCGTCTTCTAACATGTTTTTATTTTATGAAAAAGCATAACAACCACAAGTGTTGCATTATCAGGAATTTCAATAGCAATTTTACAAACTTGATATATATAGTGCTTGCCTGCTTGTCCACTCAGAGATTTAAATCAAATTCGTTTGTGATTTCAGGCCTCACATACATAGATAAGTGTACCATAATCTGTTTGTCTTGGACAGCATGTGACTGTGGAGGACTCATATTTGTGTGGATACCTGAAGATCAAAGGCCTGACTGAGGTGAGCCTTGAAACCAGGTCAGGTGTAGTAAGGCTGACGTTCATGCCCTGGAAAACTAAACACAAACTGGTTTCCGCACGCTTGATACCAGCTCAGTCAAGAAAATGTGAGTTGCAGATAGGTTCAATTCCAGTATGGCCTGCTTCACAAAGTTTGTCATAAGTGTGTCAACTGTATACCCGTTACATTATGCAACATATGGAAGGAAAAAGGTCAGCAAGTCCAAAAGTAAATGTTGGCTGTGGAGGGGTAGAATGAAAGATGAGCAGTCTGGCTGTATGTCTGTAAGATATGAGTCCTATGAAATCAAGAGCTGATGACAAAACCTGTTAATGTTTCTCCTGTTATATTTATTCATTGTTTGTTAAACTTTTTTAGGATGGAGGAGATGTAAATACTAACTGAGTGATTTGCAGCACAAGCAGAACAGTACAGTTCTTCACTGTACGGTCAATTGCTGATATCCAGACATTTATGACAATTATGATCATCATAATGGTTGCTTCTTCCTGTCCCCGCTAAATTCTACAGGTCACAGAGATTCTGGGAGTGAAAGTTCTCATGATGTTGCATTACTGGTTCAATATTCTCTACTGATTCATTGGTTCATCTTCTTTCTTTTCTGTAACATAGGAGTATCCAACTCTTACTACGTTCTTTGTTGGTGAAATTATTAGCCGCAAGAGGCCTTTTTTAACTAGAAAGTGGGACGCAGATGAGGATGTGGACAGAAAGCACTGGGTATGTCCTGCCAGTTTATAATCCACTTATTTAGTGTTGCTGCCAACGCCTTGCAAGCTACTTTAGAGTCTGAGTTGTACATTATCTTTACTTGTTTTAGTTTAGTTTTTTTTATTTCACCATTGACTGATGAGTTAAAATTGAGTTGTCCTAATTTCTGCTGTTCTTGATCTTTGTGGTCTTATCTCAGGGAAAGTTCCACGCTTTCTACAAGTATGCCAAAAGCTTTAACTCAGATGAGTTTGACTACAACGCTCTTGAAAACAGTGACTATATCTTCATGAGGTGGAAGGTCAGAACATTATTAAACTGTAACCGATCCAAACTCTTTTTTTCTTGACTGTTCAAGCTGTAACTTCAGTTCTTGCTGCACTCTTCAGGAGCAGTTTTTAGTTCCGGACCACACAATCAAAGACATAAGTGGGGCTTCCTTTGCTGGCTTCTATTACATCTGCTTCCAGAAATCTACTGCAACCATTGAGGGCTATTATTACCACAGGAGCTCAGAATGGTAATTACCAGCATCCAAACCACATTCTACTGAAAAGACAGACACATTTTTAAGACACATTTTTTCATGCGTTTTCTTTTATTTACCCATGCAGGTACCAGTCTTTAAGCCTCAACCATATTCGAGAGCACAGTATGCCCATCTACGAATTTCGGTGACGTTGAGGAATTCGGTTTGGAGGAAGGGACAGTTCAGGCTGCCCTGCGCTTATCGGGGACAGGAAGAACGGAGAGCCCTCTGAGGCCGCAGCACTGGAGGTGACACTCTAGTGCCACGCTGCAGGAGAGAAGGCACAGATTGAAGAGTGAGGAAGGCCGTGGCACATGTACAGTTCTGCAGCAATGCTGATGTTTGGCATTTTAATTTGCTCTTTTTTGGCTTGCTTTTATTTCAGTTCACCTCTCTGCACTCACATGAGCCGCCTCCGAGCATTCTGGCATGCAAATAAAATCATGTTTTCTTTCAGGAGGAGAGCAAACATTGCCTTTCAGTTACAAGTGGCAAAGATGAGAGTATAAAAGTTTGCAAAGAATTTTGTTCAGGAAAGATGGAGATATTTCTCCTCTCTTTGATATAAAAATAATGTGCAAGATCGGTTTGATTCCTTGTAGTGTGCTTTTGGCAAAAGATTGCAGCGGGAGCAGACGTGTCAGCAAGATGTGTATGAGTTGTTGACCAACGATGGTGTGCTTGTTTGTTGTTTCAAAGCCATGAGCAGTTAGTAACTGAAACGCTCCCAGCTGGGCTGAGCTCTGAAAACAGGTAATTCGTGTATCAAATAACCTTTTTTTATTTTTCAAGAAAGCAACTTTCTCAGTTCTGCAATGTTGTTTTGTTTTTTCTATGCAAGCCAAAGACAACTACTAGAAAGAAGTTGTTAAACCTCCAAAATGCTGAAATTATTATTTTTTTTTATCATACCTGATTTGAAACATAGTCTTAAGTAATTATTCACATGACATATTTCTGAAAGTGTAGACCTGAGCAACGAGTTTTCTGTGTGGCTAAAGAAGACGTAATGCAGCAAAGCAGTCTGAATCTCCTGAATGTTTGAGTCTTCAAACAACTTTTTTTGACAAAACACTCAAAACTTCCCAAGATTTCTTGCTCGGTGAAAGCTATTATGGAAAAAAAAGAAATAAAGAACTTTTTACGATAAACAAAAAAGCACCGTTTCGCATGGAAGTGAAGATGAATTTAACCTCGTTTGACGCTATTGGAAAAACCTTCTGCCTTACAGTTTTAAATGTTTGTAAAGCTTTTATTTGATACAAATCGGAGAATATTTCTGTGTTTTGGAGAAAATGTTTTTTCTTATTTGGATTCTCAAAGTGTTTCTGACCATGTTTGATGTCAAGTTTAAGAAAAATTTGTGCACGCCTGCAGTTTGGTGGGTTAATGCAGGAGAAGTGTTGGCAATGTCATTTTTTTCACTTTACAATCCTAACAACTTTGAACTCATTGTTTCTTTTTTTTATGAATCTTGTAACAGAATGAAGGGGAACTGTGCAATTTAAGAAGCAAACCTTAATTTGGGATTGTATGACTTAAAGTCTTGATGGAGACATTCTAATTTGAAAAAAGATTTATCAGAATTATATCAAAATATAATGTGCGGAGAAATAAAGATAACTATTTCATAAATGTGTGGTGTTTCGTGTATTCTCAGGAAGTTGTGTTATGAGGGTCGCACTCTTTGAGTTCATTACTTTGTGTATGGGACCCCTGAAATTTAACCGCAGAATTTAGGAGTTCTGAAGGAAACACAAAGTAAGTATAAAGCATTGCACGGCAATTTATAAATTAAATATTTTTACCAATTCATCAAATTGGTGTATTAATTTAACATGAACAAAACATTCAGTCCATGGCACACTTCTTGTGGCAGCCTATACATGTTTATGCTCATTGTGCTTCTTCCATGTATCTGTAGTTTCTGGCTGTATTCCCACTGACTGGTTTGAAACGGTCCATATTTCAGGTGTCTGGAACTATTTTAAAGTATATTTTGATTAGATTTTCCAACGTTTGCCAAATATAACAGACTATTCTTACTGACTATTCTTGCTGGCTTAGAGACATTTGTACAACATTATTCCACGAAACCTCAGTTAAGCAGGGATTTGAATCAAAAGGGTGTTTATAACTAGGATATGTATTTTATTAAAATCAGTTAAACGTGTATTGGCTGTAGCTCATACATTTTCAGACATATTGTAATGTTCTCTCTTTCATATTTAGTTGATTTTATTAGAATTTATAAAGATGTTTGATTTAATCTCTTCCCTGTCGTTTCACATGGCCAATAATTCTCATCTCCACCACAGAAAGCATACTAGGATACTTTGTAGTGCAGTTGCTGAGTGACCAACGTTATAGCAGCTGGCACTAGGTGTCAGTGTCTGCCCTTCAAAAGGAAACTCTTTTTCCTCAGGCCTGGAGTGAAGTTTAAGTTAAAATGTTTTTGGTTTAAGTGTGGTTTAGCTGTCCAAAATGCTATATGAGAGTAAAGCTTTTTGTTAACATTGTGGATGATTTAGTATAAAGACACTCTCTCTGCCCGTATTAAATTCAAAACCTAACTAAATAGTGTTTGAAATAAATGAAATCTTCCTCTGGTCTTCTTTCCACATGATCAGCTCAGGCGTACTGTCATTTGAAGGGTTGTACTCTTCAGTTTTCAGCTAAATTTTTTTTAAAGGTGTTTTAATGAAAAAAAATTTTAAATCTTAAAAAAAAAGTTATTTAATGTTATAATAATGTCTTTTTCTTTCAAATATCTTTGGGGAAACATTTTTACTTCTCCCTAAGTTACATAGTAATGAGCAAATTGCAGACATTAAAAAATTCAAAGTGAGTGCACAGAAGTGACTCGTGTCTGGCGTACGTGCTTCAGCTGAAATACCGGATTGCAAAGTGAAGGGAAAAAGATCTCTAAGAAAAAGAGTTCCCAAATACTTTGGGAAACAACTTCCTTGTCTGGCATATTTATCTGTAAGCCCAACGGCAAAAATATTTTATGGCTGTGATAAGAATATGATGCACTACCAGGATGATCATTGTTGTAAAAAAAAGTTGTTATAATCTAAGTAATTATTGCATCCTTTTATATTTTTAGCCAACATCATTTGAACACTTTATATCAGCACCCTTGGAGCCAAGAAAGTATGTAGAAAGTTAAGAAATTAGCATAATGTAGGTGGGAAAACAAAAAGTAAAGAAAAAAATTGTTTTATAATTTTAAGTAGAATTCAAAACAACCCAGAATTTAAAAGAAATTATAATCTGGACATATTCCCTTTATCAAACAATGAAAGTGTCAAACACCCTTGTTAACGAATGAGAACATAATATATAAAGGTGCAATTTCCTATGAAGAGAAAGAACATTGAGATTTACTCTTGAAAAAAACTAAGGGAGGTTAATCAGTAAAGGAGCCTGTTGGTATTAAGCAATGTTTCATCTTTTGAAGCGGTGGCTGTCCTTTGTTCCTCAGCCACAACTTGTTGATAACCCCAATGACTGTATAAACCTGTAATACTTCAATGAAAGCTCTCTTTGTTTCAACAAAAGATTTTGGAAGACATGGCAAACTGGACTCAAGCCCACAAATACTTTTTTCTCAGGCTATGAAATGTCCAATATAATCTTTCACTTCTAATGGTCTCACCTTTTTGCTTCACTGGATGGCATCATGGTACATTTTCACTTTTTTTTTTTTTTTGCAATTCAGGAATTCCTTCTTTGCAGATTCGCAAAGGACACGCCCCTTTTTTCCATGGAAGAACTATAAATTCACCCGCAAAGCTTCCTTGTTTCAGTTAAAAAATCAGGTCGCAGAGGCTTGTGGTGGAGCTCACTCTTGGACCAAACGCACTTTGGCCTGGCATCATGGAGTCCGAGCGTTATCCCATCAGTGTCTCACTCACCGGAGTGCTGCACAAGGGGAAGAGCAAAGTAGGGCCACGGAAGATTTCCCCCCTATCGACTGTGTGATAATCTGTTTTTTTAGGATATGTTGAACTCTGTATCTTCTTCTTTTAGATGTATATAACTTCTGTGGGTTGGTCAGATCAGGCTGAGATTGTGGTTTACAGAAGCTTCAAGGATTTCGAGAAAATGCACGTAAGTACAAAGTAAAGTACCTGTATTGCCTTGTTTTTGATGCAAGTTACTTTTTTGTAAAAAACAACATGTTACTTTTTTATTTTTCTCACAGAAAGAACTGAAAAAAGTATTTCCATCGACAGGCAAAGGGAGAAAATCTGACCGAATCCTCCCTAAATTTAAAGGTAATTGTGAAGAGTTCAATACTAAATTCAATGTCCAGTTGAACACTGTTTGCATTAGTTTGACATATTTTGCTGTCTTCAAGACAATAAGGGGAAGAAGAAACGAGAAAAGGCTCCAACAAAGTCCCTGGTGCGCCTCAAGGTTTTGCAGAAATATTGCAGGGAGCTTCTGAGCTGCGATCCACATGTCTCACAGTGTCCAGACCTCACCCGATTCTTCCAACCTACAAGTCAAGACCTTGACCCAGGGTACCTCAAGAACAGGTAACATCCTTTCCCTAAATATTCGTACTAAATCTGCAGGGGGAAACATTTCAGGATGTAATTCTCACCAGCAACTGAGACCAAGACATTTGAATGCTGTTAAATATTTACTACATTTATCAGAGCTTATAGGCGAAATAAGTTAAAATGTTAAAATAGTCATGGGAAGGGAAAAAAAAGAGACCAAAAGCTCAATTTCAGTCTGTCTTGAGATCTAATCAGAGAGGTTTGCAAGGACAATGTTAAACTAGTTTTTCCTGACGGGTGGGAGAGCAGTCACTTGCCCAGTAATAACCTGCAAATGAGCAGACTAACACCACACAAAAGACGTCTTTAACGTGTCATTTCTCCGGTGTACCTCAGCATTAAAATCATGCTCTCGGAGGAGGAGATTAGAGGCAACGGAGGGTTCGTGGAGGCAGGAAACGTCACGCAGCCGTTCGTCACAGAGATGTACAGATGCGTGGCCCAGTATGAGACCAAAGACACCAAGAACAAGCCTTTCAAAGTAGCCGTTGACGAAAAAGTGGATGTGCTCATCAAGGACAAAGCAGGTGAGCAAATCGGCGTGCCGCGTTGGGAATGTTTGCGACAGGCCCCAACGCTCTGGCCATAACGCATTACCGTCTTGGTCCAGGGTGGTGGCTTGTGGAAAATGAAAAAAAGCAGATGGCCTGGTTTCCTGCTCCCTACTTGGAGAGGCTAGAGGATGATGACTATGAGGATGATGATGATGATGATGAGCTAGATGGCACTCCAAAAAGAGGTATCAACATAGCTAAACTTTCTCTGCATCACTTCAACAGGTTTTCAATGTTACTTTTTTTACCGTACACACCAAACATCACATTTGACATGATTGTTACGGTTGTCAATACCCTCCTCAGGATTTCTTCACACCGCCATCAAGACCTACAACGCCACCAAAGATGATGAGATAAGTGTCAATATAGGCACTGTGGTGGAGGTCCTGCGGCAGTCTGACAACGGCTGGTGGTACATCAGGTAGGCTTGTGGCTTTACAACAGTGTGCTTCCAGCAAAACAAACTTCTTCAGACTAGTCCATGTCAAATTTAATATTCTATATACCTTTGATCAAAATCATGCCGTTCCATAAGAATTTAATTATTTGTATTTTCTATTTTAAAGAAAAGATCTTAACATTTCTCACAGGAGTTAGACAGAAAAAAAAGACAACAACCCTACATATATTTGACGCTGCATACTTGAGTGGGTGGAAAAGGGTTTGATACTCAGGGACATTTCCTAAGGAGCAAAGCTATATGTACCATGAGAATCACTGAGTAAGACATACAAGCTAAAACCGAGATCAAAAAGAATTTTTCATGTTTGTAAGTGTCATAAACTGGATCGCAATAATTAAAGAATTTGCATTCTATACGAATCAGCACATAAACACATCCATATATAGTATTTCAGATGAGCTCATCTGTAAATGACAGAATGGCTTTTGGTTTCATGTTTCCACTTTTGTATTTTGAAGATAAGGCCAATGAAAATTCTGTCTCCTGAATTTCATTTACTTCAGACTGATTAAACATTGCGAAAATAGTGTTTAAAAATGCACCAAGAATACTTTTGGATAACTCCTGTTTAAAGTGAATGCAGATCTAAGTTTCCCCACCTCTATGTTTTGCCAGACACAGAGAGAAGGAGGGTTACATCCCGGCCATGTGCCTGCAGCCCTACAGCTCTCCTCAGATTCTCATGGCGTCCCATCAAGTCTCCCGGAGCTCCTCCCCCTTCCTGTTTCCCTCTGGCGGCTTGCAGCAGCAGTCCCACCAAAGCCGCTCCCAGGGAAACCTGCTGCAGCTTCTAACCGTCAGATCTCCCTCGCCCAGTCCCATCCCCGCGGAGAGGACCCAGAGGGCCCTCTCCCTGACCGGGCTGTCTCAGGTTCCTTGGGCACCGCCTTTGGAAAGTAACAGAGCCCCTGGACCAACCCGTGTTGCTTCAGCTGCACCCAGAAAGCAAGCTCCTCCACCTGCCATCACGGTGGAGGCGGACGTGGACGGGGAGGATGGTGGTGGGGCGATGGCGGCAGGGGCCGAGGACAGCTTTGAGAGCAGCAGCTTCAGCGACGAGCTGGGCTCCTCCTCCGATGAGTCGTCCCTTAACCTGGCCTTCGGCGCCGACGAGGAGCGGCTGCGCCTCAGCCGCACGCCCCCCCCCACCGCCGCCGCCGCCCACCTCAGCCCCGCTGCCGCCGCCGAGGGGAGGCTGCTGCCCAGCGTCTCCGACCCCAGCCTCTTCCAGAGGCCCTCCTCACCCAGGGTGCCCCCCAGGCCGCGAGCCCAGGACATCCTCACCCGCTGTAGCACCGTCACCCGGAGGAACGTAGCCAAAGGCAGCACCTCGCCCACACAAACCGAGATCACCGGGCGATGAAGTTAATCCCAACTTAAAAAAAAAAATTATCTATGTGTTGGACAATAGAAGCTTACTTTTGTTTCTAAAGTGAATAAGTAAATTGACCAGAATTAGGCCATTCTTAAGGGCTCTAGGTTAAGCTAATTGTTATTTGTTAGTAATGATGTGATCAATTGTTTTCCTTGAACTGATTTTGTGCTTGCCTCATCTATTTCTGTTTTGGATCTATTTTCCATACTGGAAACCTTCTGTTGTGCCTTATATGCATTGACACCGTACCCTGTGCGCACACAGGGGTGGGTCTGTACGGTGGGAGGGAGGAAAATGGGTTTTTATTGGCTGTTAGCTCCTAAAACTCACTTCCAGCTTATTCTACATGTGGTGCAGTTTTTTCATTAATAAAACTTCCACTCCAGAATCTGTTTGTTCATATTTTACTTGTGTTACTGAACAGAACTAAGAATTTGTTTATTGTGGCGAACATTTTTGGAAGCGTGCCTAGAATAATGAGGAATTGCTTTTCATTAGCCAGTTATTGTTGATGACTCCAATAGATGCAAAACATAGAACAGCAACCAGTTCTCATCACTGAGGTCTGTTTTTAAAGCAGAACATAACCAAACAAATAATCTTGACTATTCTAATTGTGCACCTTTTTGTCTTATATATCGTACATCTGACAGCAGCGAAACTCCAGGTTTTTTTTATTGATAAGCATTTGAAGTCATAACAAATGTTGGTCAGGTGTAAAACCTTCCTGCGTTGGTCACTGGTCTGAGAGGCACAGCAGAAATCCACCAGTGTGAAAACAGAACTAAAACCATCATGGATCTGTTCCCTCCTCTCAGCTCTATTTTCATTCTTGGATGTTAAATGGAAGAAAAAAAAAACATTGCAGTGGAATATTGACATACTTAGTCCAAATCTTGCACCAACACAGAAAGTCTTCAGCATTTTCAGAGAAACTGATAGCTGATAATCTGTGGAGGAAAATGTCCAGGGGCTGCACGTTTTTCATACTTGTGCTATCTGTGCTTCGCTTGCTGATTCCTGTCAGCTTGAAGTCTGACACTGTGTTACGCAAGAAACTGGGACATTTTTCACCAGCTGCACCTGCTCCCTGTCATTTTCTTCTGTCTCTTCCTCTTCGGAGCTCTCCTCGCTTTCAGAATGGTGGTTGCCATTGGTTTCTATCCGCCCCTCATGGGTTGAGGCTTTCTTGGTGGCACTAACCTCATCGGCGTACTCTTCGTCTTCCATGAGGCCACTTGGGTCCTCGTCTTGCTCACTGTCATTGTCTTGGTCGCGCCTCTCGTCAACGCCGCTCTTTTCTTTCTCTTTGTCAACCACAAACAGAGGCTGGCTCAGTGCCAGGGGAGTAGTTTCCATGTCCTCGTCTTGGCCCACACTGCACAAAATACAACAGCATCCATTAAAATCCCTGCACATGTTTCCTGGTGTCATTTCCAGCACCTGGCATGCTGACAGTTGGTCTGAGAGGCAGCTTTCCCCCGCTTAGAGAAAGCATAGCGGAAAGAATGCTGCTCTGTAACTAACTGCACCTTTTTCCATTTCCTAGGTTTCCCCTGAGACAAATACCTCTTTGTGCTGTGCTGGGGTCTCAGCTAAATTTATCAGCTAAATAAATGTCATGTTGGACCCACAGGTCCAAAGACTGAGAGACCGCTGGACAATGGTGGTATTCAGAGGGGAAATCCAGTGTCACTGAACACACCAACCACTCCAAACAGGGAGATGCACAGGTTTGTGTAATTAGGAAAAAATGGTGGCTCTCTCACCTCACAGTCGCTCCAGCCACCCTCATCTTCTGCCAAATGTAGTTTAGGAACATGGAGGCCTGCAGCAGATTACCAATCCTCTGCATGTGTCTCTCTGAGGGATAAAGGAGATTCAACATTCCCACCATTTATTTATTACAAATACCCACAAAGACCCAGACTGAGATGTGCTTATTGAGCCATAAAATAAAAATCATTTTATATCCCTTTCTTGAATGAAATGGGCACTAACTCTAGAAAAAAATCTTTTCTTGCACCTTGAATGTCTGGTTTCTCCAGCTGACTACTTGCAGGTGTTAAACCAGTCAGAAACAACCATGGGAGCTACAAGGAAAACTTGTGGCTCTTCTGTCTAACCTTTATGTGATCCACGGTATGCAGTACCTGGAGGAGGAAACACACGCCCTGCGTGTTTCCATTCTGCCACACCAGCACTTGTTGTGTTTTTTCTTTTGCAGACTACACTGATAGCTGAGTTTGTTATGTCCTCAACACAGTTTGGGATCCTGAGGTATCATTCTTCATATTGTGCGAGTGTTAACCCTCTAGTGTTTTGAAATAGATATTTGATTGTTTTCAGATTGGGGACTTTAGCCTGGGCATAGTGTCTGGGATATGGTTAAGCAGTTGCACATCTTTTCGTGCCTTTTTCCCTGAACTGACACCCCCTCTGCTGACCTGTGTACGGGATGAGGCCCTCAAGGTGTGTCCGGGCTCCCTGGTACTGCAGCAGCTCCTCGGGGGGCAGGTGTGTGAGCAGCACCCTGAGGACGGCCTGGGCATCCAAACAGTTCCTAGCGTTGGTGTTCCACACCACACAGAACCGGAGCAGGGACTCTGAGAGCACATGAGACCATTTTTTTAAACTGATTTAGCATTTAGTTTCAAACAACATCAAGGTACTGTCAACAATCTATCCAAGACAATGGTTAATCGTTACCTTTTTGATCTACTCGCAGCTTCAGCACCGTCTTTTCCAGCAGCTCGTGGCCTTCGGCGCCCTGACGAATCGCTGATGGCAACACAGGAAACACATGAACCTCAGATACATTTGTATTTGACCAAGTTTGAAAGGATGATTTTTAAAATACTTCTCGCTCGCTCATGAGGCTCATTTTCATTAAAGCGTTTTCCAGACTGCACAGCAGAACTGTGCTGGACAACCAGTGGCTCCACGTTGGATTTAAAGCTTGAACGTAAAAATCTTTTTTAAAAATCTGAGCAGGTCTGAAATATTTCTGCTGATGCTCTGTGTAATGATTAAGCCCTGTATGTTTATAGTTCATAATTTCACAAAGGCTGTTTTCCGCCGTCACAGGGTTGCATTTGGCCAAGCAACCACACTTCTTCTTGACCCTTACTGCATCACGGCCCGCCTTTCCCATGTTCCATCGGCATACTTCTTTTGGTCATGTGAAAGAAACCATGATGAAAGCGCTTTGCTCATGTGTGACAGCAGCTATTGTTTAAAAATGGTTGCGCTTTACAATTTACACAAAAGGGAATCTAAGCAGGAGCCTGTTTTTTGTGTTCATATGTCATTACGTGCTGGTGTAGCGTATCGCTCCAGTGACTCAGCGAGCAGCCAAGATAACAAGAGTAAAGATAATAACGGGGGAAATACATGACAGGGGAGAGTCACTGGTTGTGAACCGAGTGCATTCGGCAGTGCAGAGGATAAAACTCGAATGTGTTTTGCACTTAAAAAGGAAAATGGGATGGAGTACCTTTAATAACGGTAAGCACTGTGTGAGGCTGGTCCAGAGAGATGGCAAGACCCAGTGCCTTCAGATATTTCTTCTCATGGAGCAGGTTTGACAACTCCTGCTTCCTTCAGACACAGCAAACACACATATGCACATTAGACGTATACACCGTTGACAATTTCCTATTCTACCAAACACTAGCTTAATGGATGCTTAGGAAATAAAAGTGGGAGTCTCAGAACTGGTCTCATATATATATATAACACCTGAGATATAAACACGTGATTACAACTGTATCAATTGCAAAGTTTCCAAAGTTTCTGCATGTCCAGCAAAATGAAAATGGTGTCCGCAGTCTCGATTTGATCAAACAAGAAACAATGGAAGGTGTACAGGGGAAGGATTTCAGTCTGCTTTGTGGCAAAATATCAGAGCTTTGAAAGGTGAACAACATGCTGTGTTAACCTACTTGAGTATCTGGTCTTCCTGCTTGGCCTGTTCCTCTGCCAGCTCCACCTCGGTCACATCCTAGTTGTGCACAAAAAACAACATTTATTTGTTTTGTTTTTCGATGCACTCGAAAATGTCCCTGACAGAAAAAATAACATCACATTTGACATTACATTAAAAAACCCACTCACCTCCCACACTGTGATGTTGGAGTCAGCTGAGCCCGTCACCATCTTGTCATCTTTGCGACTGGCGTGAAGACCCCACACTTTGTCCTGGTGGGCATCCAGCGTCTTCACACACTCATTGGTTTTTATGGTCCACAGCTTCACTAAACCATCTGAGCCACTGGGGGAAAATACATAAAAAGGTTAAAGCGGAGAGTCACACATCAGCTGAGGGATGATGGTGAGCTGACCTCTAAACTAAAATATTCTCTGCTTCAAGCTTATAAAATGTGAAGACTTGTCACTTTTTGTTGTGAATGTGGGTACCTGGTCAGCAGCTGAGTGCCACGGCTCACAAAGATGACCTTAAGAACGGATGCATCGTGGCCCTCAAACGTCTTAAATATCATGGGAATAATAGAGAAAACATCATAAAATAGTCAAATTTGCAAACTTTGTTGCATCAAACACAAACATCTAATGAGAACAGGTGCATGAGCTCACTGGCGCCTGCCCACGACCAACTCTTTTTCCCACCTTGAGGCAGCTGAAGTCCTGCAGGCTCCACAGTTTGGTGGTGCCATCTGCAGAAGAGCTCGCCAAAACCTGGTCAACCGGAGAGAAGCAGACGGCCCAGACGCCGCGGCGGTGGCCCCGAAACACCCCCAAGAGGCCCAAGCTTCCCTCCCCTGTCAAAGACCACAGCTTGGCTGTGCGGTCCTGAGAACCCGATGCCAGCAGCTTGTCATTAGGAGATACTGCAACACTGTTTACATCCTAGAAGAACGACAATGGGAAGAGGGGAGGGAAACAAGGACTTACTAGTTAATGAACATTCACCAGAGGCAACTGGATACACACAAGTTGAATAGTACAGAGAGAGAAGTGACAAAGTCAGAGCTGGATTAGACTGAATTAAGCACAGCATTACAACATTAACAAAGAACAGAAAAGGATGCGCTTGATGTTTTCTAAACATATCCCTGACTACACCGTCTCTGATGTCACCTCATGTTGTTGTGGTTGACATTTCATGAGTGTTATGTTAGAAGACTCCAGAGGAATGGTACAGCAGAAATTCCAATCAGGTAAATAACTTGGCACTGTCGATAGACTTTTGTTCCTTGGTGGCTCCTGTGATACAGGAATGTAGGTGCAGCAGGAAGGAAAGTTTGCAAAAGACTTTCCAGTGCGTTAAGAAACACCAGCCCGGACGCTGTGTTACCGTTTTATTTGTGTCACATTCCTGAGCATTCCGAGCACAGTGAACTCAAAGAAAATTTCCGAGTTTGTTCCTATCTGTGCAGTTGCATAATGGCAAAATAGTTTCCTTGATTTTATCCACCTACTCCCTCACTAGGCCTCCCACATGCTTGCACTGAGCTGTTCTTGACTTCTGTCCACGCGCTGAACCCGGCACAGTGCTTTTAATGTACCACAGAACAGGCTCGGATGGAGTCGTCCTCATTAGTGCGTACCTTAACTGTGCTGTTGGATATGAATGACTGCATCATTTGCAGATATAGACTTTAATCTGAAGGAAACTGAAACAACCCATCAGGATTACTTAACATGATTTTTTTTTTACTATGCAGGGTAAAGGAAAAAGGATAAACTTAAGGAGGCTTCAAAAAGTGTTTCTATTTCACCATTTGGCAGTGGCCTCAAGTGCTTGGAAAAAAAAATCAACAATTTTTTGTTTAAATGTTTACACTTTGTCCCAAAATGTAAGAAACCTCCTTAAAATGTGCCAACGCAGGTTTTTCTTACGTAAACGTTTCATGGAAGCAGCTCGTTAGAACTCAAACGTCTGTGAGGATGCTGATAATGGCTGCAAGTTTATTTTTCTTTCTTGCTGGACTGTAGCCAAAATATTTTGGTCTTCTACCTTATCATGAGCCTTCTCTGTTGCTCGGGGAGTCAGCTGATACAGGTCGTCCCCTGTGGTAGAGAACTCTGCAGGTAGGTCCCACACTTTCACTGTGCAGTCCTGACTGCCAGTCACCAGGAAAGACGCTTTTAACCTGGACGCACACAAAAGCCAGCACACACAAAAGGATGTTAAACCTCCAAATAAACATCCATTCCCTGAAAATAAATGAGCAATGCATCAGGGGCTTTACCTGGAGCAGCTGATGGAGCCTACGGCGTTGGTGTGGCTGGAGCCCTGAGCCACGCATCTCACCTGGCCACTGTCGCTGTCCATCTGCCACACGCGCACTGACCTGTCCTGAAGACACACACATAACGTATAAATAAACTGCCTGATGACATAAAAAAAACGTGCTGTGAATTGGAGGTGAAAAATAACTGGAACAGAGGCACATTTATCACAAGAGGTTAATTTCAGGTTTTGTTTCCTTTAACTGGCGGTCATACCTTTGCACAGCTTGCAAACAGAGATCCTTTCTTGAACACATCCAGTGTGAGGATAGTATCTGATGTAGATAAACAGATAAAGAGAGATAAACATCTGTCCCACCTGCTCAGCCGGTCCAAACAAGACTAAACCACATCCTTTACTTTCTGATAACATGCACACTTAATATTCATTCATGTTTTTAAATAATTTCCCTTACTTAATACTTATTAAAGTATTTCTGATTCTGATGTTTTATATTTTCTGAAAACTCCATTTGCTTTTTGCAGCCTTAAATAATTACATTACTTTAAATTTATCTGACACATTCAGACTCCTCTTCATTTATTCAATTGTATTTCATTTAGTTCATTTTCCTAATATATTACTAATAAAATAAAAGCTCCACAGAAACTTGTGGGCATGCCTCATCTAAAGCGAGGTGTGCAGACCCCTGCTGCCCTCTGCTGGCAACTCACCTGTGTGTCCGTAGAGGATCTGGCAGCTGTTGTTGAGGAGCTCGAACACTTTGAGCTGGCAGCTGTTGGTGGCCACCACAATATGACTGTCTCCTTTGCCCAGGAACTTCACGTCCAGAACCTCGTCGTTATAACCCACAAACTGTGAGACGCAGAGAGAAGAGCGTCTGTCATCTTATGAAAATTATTGGGAAAATTCAGATGAGAGCAAACACGCGTATTTTAATCAGCTGTTCTACAAGAGCTAAGTCGGTCAGTCTTTTGTCATCAGAGGAAGTAAACTGGTAATAAAACAGGTCTCGTGAAAATACTAAATAGAATGAATGTGTAATATGTGATTAAAATAAATGCTTCTTCTATCTCAGTCTGGCTTCAGTTTACCTCCTCCCCACCTAATGCAAATAACTCCAAAACAGAGATTTTAAAGGCATTGGCATCTTTGAGGTGAGACTTTTTTTACGAGGTCCTGAAGCAGTGGAAGCTCTCACTTAAAAGCAAACCAGAGAAAAAGAACCCAAAAAAAAGACGGGCCAGGTTTGCTAGAAACCCCACCTAATGCACAGCCAAACAGCTCCCAACAGTGGACCTACACCCGTATGTAGTTCCCTCACCCACCTGCTGCTGTGTGGCCAGAGACTGCAACTGGTAGAGGAGTATGTTATGTTCTGCAGTGACTGCTGCCAGTCTGGAGGAGGCGGGAAGGTGAAAAATGTACGTCAGGCTGCGAGAGTTGTCCTCCTCCTCTTCGTCTTTGGGGCCAGCCGTGAGGGTGGATGGCAGAGTTTGAGTGTGGACGCAGCAAGCCGTGCTGGCATCCCACACACGCAGGAGACCTTAAGTGAAAGACAAAAAAAAACAAGTCAGAGGCTGAAATCTTTTCGAACGATATCCTTCAAATGAGATCATTTGATGATGATTTAAGCGCTGAACCTTTGCTGCCAGCCGTTATAAAATGCAAGTTCTTGTTCTTCACTCCAATCTGAGACAGGTCTTCATTCTGAGGCAGTACGACCACCCCCTCCACAGCCTGGTGATACAACACAAAACGAGCCTCAGTATTGTTCCTACATGGGGACTGCAAAAAGAATCAACGATCCAAGTTAAGTCTTCTAACTCTTACCTCATAGACCGGAACAGTCCTCTTGGCTTGTCGATTCTTCAGGTTCCACACGGTGCAGATTTTGTCTCTCCCAGAACTATAGAAAAAAAAAAAGACGACACAATTCCAGCCTGTCAGTTTTAGAATACAGCCCTTTAAAGTCAAATCCTAAATGGCTTCCCGGCGGTTTGTTTAGAGATCCGCTGCGTCTACAGGAGCACTGTACCTGACCATGGTGCTGCCGTCACAGCTGAAGCTGAGAGAGGTGACGGCGCTGAAGTGGCTCTGCAGCACGCACACGCACTGGCTGGAGCGCAGGTCCCACAGGCGAATGCCACAGTCAAGAGAGGAAGAGAAGAGCTGCAGCCTGTCGATGTCTGGGTGGAACTGGACTAAACTGTAAAGTAAAAACACAAACATGTTTGCATCTGGTCACTTGTGTCCATTAGGGTAGAAATGCCTCTACAAGTAATTGTTCTACAAATATGGATTGCTTCCACACAGGCCATGAAAATCTAGTACTATAGTTTCCTTAAAAAAATGGGACTTACTGAACTACACCGGATGATCCTTTAAGATTGTGAGTGCAGTACTGTTTCACCACATCCCAGATCTTTATTGTGCCATCGCAGCCACCTGCAGGTAAAAAGCAAAAGCAAAACTTGCATTTTGCTGTGTTTGTGTAGCCGATATCACATGGCCACAACACACTATGTCATGGCTGACCTGTAGCCAGAAGGGTGGAGGTGGAATCGAAGGTCATACTGGCCACAGGAACCATGTGAATGGCCCTCCAGGAGCGAGTGCAGGTGGCTTGCCTCCAGTCCCACTGCTTCAGCAGCAGAGCCCTGCTGGCTGTTACCAGCAGCTGCAAAGGGACACATCGGAAAATGCACACAGAATGGCGATTAATAAAATTACCACTTTAGCTTTGTATATTCTAAAAAAAAAATTAAATAACACAATTGTGTTTTCCTACCTCGTCATCACAACTCAAGGCAAATGAGGTGATGTCCTCTTGATCATCCTGCATGCAAAATTGCCAAAAAGAGATGCATAAAATATCAAAATGCCACAGATTGTATGATACCACTGCATCATCTTATAGAGCCATCCAATTGGTCTTGCTGCATTCTTATTCAGCTTCAAAGTGCCAAAATAAACTTAACTAAAAAACTAGATTTTTATGTTTATGTTTATGCATTTGGCAGGCGCTTTTATCGCTTTGGATAAAAGCGGTCAGGATGACTCTACCCAACAGTCAAAGAATGCTGACGATGTACCTCTAGAGCGAGAATAAGCATCTCTGCACCCCAGGAGTTGTTTAGAGAGTCAACCAATTTAACTTTCTAATCATCCAAGAGGTCATGTGTAATTTAGGGAAATATATTGTAAACTTTTATGCTTCACTTAAACCAGAAGTATCGTTTCAAATTAATCTGGAAAATCAATTCTTAATTTGATAGGAAATATATTCAAATTTCCGGTACAAAAGTACTTATGTTGATAAATCAAATTAGCTCATTTACACCTCTTAAAACACCATTATAAGTATTTTTATGTTGTTAATTGAGCTGGATGCTCTAGTACACAAATGTAAACAGTGAACTCACATGCTCAACACAGTGGACAATCTTGCCTGTGCTGATCTCCAAAACATTGACACGAGAGCCACATATGCAAAAGATGAACTTCTCATCTTTGCTTATCTGAAAAACAAACGTAAACACTGAGATTACAGGTACATCTGAATAAACTCCAACAAACGTTCTACTGCAACAGTAACGTTGGCCATGACAACTTTACGAGTTTCTGGTCGGTTATGCAGGTACTGCTCACACACTGCAAATAACACTACTCACTTGCACTTTCCCTCCTTTGTAAAACGGCTCTATTTTGCTGAAAACCGCGTAACTGCAAGAAGAAAAAAAAGTGTAAACATTCCTCTGTCAAATATATCAACAAAAAAATGACATTTGAGCCCCGGCTTTACTAGCCAGCTAGCTCGACCAGTATCCTGGCACACGTGGTGAGAAAAAAAACTTACTTTGTTTTAAATTGAAGATTTGTAGTTGCCATTTTGCTAACTGAAAATGAAGAGACGTCTGGGTTTTAGATGATACAATCTATAAAAATCGCCAATTTCTCATCTCACACGTTGGCTATTCGCGTTGCATCCATTCCGCATGTTGATGGCTGAGACGCACAAATTGTACGTCATCCGAGGTACAGAGCTGTGATTGGCCAAATGTTCACAGAGTAAAATCATACTTCTAGTGTAAATATCGTTCAATCAAATCTATACGTAAAATCCAAGTCTTGTAGTTTTATTGAATGCAAAAGCATTAAAAGGCATTTCGGGTAAGTAATGTGTTAAATTTAGGGTGTTTTTTCTCTGACACCAGGAACAAAAGACGCAGCTTCACCTATTCATGTTAGGAGGTCAGTGTTTGACATGCCGACCTTTAGTTTGGTGCTAGAAAAGCAGGGAAAGGACGCCATTATGACCACCATAAAGTACCTTCGTTAGGATAATTGACAGTTTCCGTTTGCGACCGCGCACACTCGTGATCCCTCCCATCAGGCTTTGTCAGGAATGTTCATGTGTGCGTTGTATTGATAAGGCGGGTGTGTGTTTTGTTTGTGACATGTGAGGAGATCGATACGGAGTGAACCAGCTCCAGGAATGGAAACACGGTGAGGAAAGGAGATTATTATGGTGAGTAAACAGCAGCTGCTATATATTTGTTTGTCTTTTTTTTCTTGTATGTGTTTAATATGGAAATTGCGAAAGATTTGTGCCTCGTTTAAGAAACAACCCCTAAATATAAGATATAACTACATTAAGTCAGACTTTTGCTGTGACATTGAAACGTTTGTACAACTGTGCTGTTATTTTGGTTAAGAGTTTGTGAGAAACAAAGAAACAAAATAATTACTATTGAGTATATCAACGGTGATTTTGTTTTTATATTAGTTTTGTGTTCATAGTAAAAAGAACAATAAACAAAAGGAAATTATTATTTCCAGGAGATTGTATAATCTTTTTTTGAACAAATAGTCAGTCATATGACTTTCCAGAACAATTCTTTTTTGTTGTCTGTAATGCAGAACACTGTGGTTGGGCTGTGGGCATCTGTATAATCAGTGCTGACAGCTATGAGGCGAAAACTCACCTGTTACAAAAAGTGACTCATCTGTCCGCAGCTCCCACAACTTAACCCATCAATGTCTCTGTGAGAGCAGCTGATTCTGCCCAAAAACAATGTTAACTCAAAGTTTTTTATGCTTATTCTGATCAAATCTAGGCTGACCCAGAGATGTCAACGCAGAGTGGAGGGTATGATGCGGAACTGTTTGTGGACCCTCCAGATTATGATGTGATCTGCACTATTTGTCAAGGAGTCCTCAGATGTCCAGTGAGAGCTGCGTGTCACCACATCTTTTGCAAGAAATGCATCCTACAGTGGTTAAAAAGGTCCTGAATGCATCTGATCAGTTTCACTTCACAAAGCATGTTGTCTAAAAACATAATTATTTAATTAATTAGTCTTACACATGGAGAAATAGGAAACGACTCTTACTTACCCCACAGGCAAGAGACGTGCCCCTGCTGCAGGAAGCCGGTTAACCCAAGCTTGATCTTTGTCATGTTTAAACTCAGCAAATCTATTGGACGTATGAAGATCAAGGTAGGAAATTGAAGTAATGTTATATGCTTTTGCACAAACATACCGGTAAAAATAATTTCCTTCTGTCACTACTTCTTGGCATATTGATTAATCATAGTAGGACATATCATTCTTAACTGGTTACACATTCATTAAAACCATCAAATTAACTATCATATTAATTACCATCAGGAAATCCCAGGTAAAAAAGATTTCTAATATTTGACCAACATTTAAAAATGATTGAAAGTGATGAACTGAAGTAATTTGGTTACATTTTTCTATTATTGTCTCTGCTTTTTTGTCTCTGTGTTTTTCAGTGTAAAAATGAGGTCCGTGGTTGTGCAGACACTTTCCCTCTGTCAGAGCAGTACTGCCACAGCATGAGCTGCATGTATGAGCTCATCCCCTGCCCATACCAGGGCTGCAGGGTGCAGCTTCTCCGCAGAGACCTGCAAACCCATGCACGCCACTGTGATCACTGGCGCCAGCCCTGCCATATGGGCTGTGGGACCATACTCTCCCATAGCACCCAAGCTCAGCACAACTGCTACAAGCAGCTGCGGCAGGAGTATGAGGCCAGGCAGCGGAACCACAGGGCAATCGCCGCCGCCCTACAGAGGAAGATGAGGAGGATGCAAAGCACCATGGCCCACATGAAGAGGCAGATCGGTCTAATCTGTGAGAGCCTGGAGGTGATGGATGACCTGCATGAGGTGGAAGAGGAGGACCTAGGGGACAGTAGTGGCAGTGTCAGTGGCACTTCAAGCAGCAACAGCAGCTGTTGACAGAGGATGCCACTGTTCCCTGTTTGGCAGCTGTTGTGTGTTTCTGCATGTGTTTATTCTCTGAAGGTGTGTTCATTTGAATATATATAGGCATGTGATTAAAACAAATATTTTTTGCATTTTGTTGTGCTGTACTTTTATCTGGTAAATAAATAATTTAATGCCACAATTGAAATGTACCATTTTTGATTGAGTTTCAGTTGAACCAGGATGAGTATGAGGAGATGGCTGTTTTTTTACCTGCTGAGAGTTTTGATTAATTTGAATGCGTGTTTCATTTTTATGTTAGCTTTTGAAACTACGTCTCACACGTTCATTTACATCAATTGGGCAGAGAACCCATTTCTTTGCTCAATTGAACGAACGTATAGAAACCATGCTTTCAAATAGTCAACAGGGGCAGCATTGAGCACATTTGCCCCCGCAATGGAAATATCGCGATGACACGTCTCATATATAAGCCGATAGGCCCACATAACGGCCTTCTTCCTGTTTAAACGATCACGTAAGTGAGCTACAGTAGATGTGAATGTGAATCCATCATAATCTTACACATCGTTCAGTCAAATGTAACAACTTCGCCTAAAAACTAACGTTTGAAGCGTTTATTTTAAAATCACAACGTAATTTAATAACTGAATTAGATCACCACTTAGAAATATGTGAAAGAAAAAACGAAACGCTGAATATGGCGGCGATGCTCGTGTTTTAAGGAAAGAATTAAGCGCCCTTGATTCACTAACTCAACTAATGCTTCGATTTTTTCGCTCTTCTCTGTTCAGCAAATGGCGGACGACGCCGGTGGTAGAGGAGGTTTTCGCGGAGGTTTCGGCGCAGGTGGCCGCGGTCGGGGCCGTGGACGCGGGAGAGGCCGTGGCAGGGGCCGCGGAGCCCGTGGCGGCAAGGCCGAAGACAAGGAGGTAAGGTTTTAATTATTCTTTTGATTTCCTCGTTATTTATCTGGGTTATTAATTATGTTATTTCTTCTGTTAGTGGGTGCCGGTCACCAAGCTGGGTCGCCTGGTTAAGGACATGAAGATAAAGTCCCTGGAGGAGATCTACCTGTACTCCCTGCCTATCAAGGTTAGTAGCTAGATGGTAACGAGCACCAGTAGACTTACAGCTCTTCCAACTAAATGATCCAAGCATGTGATGTTAGGGCAGGAAATAATGTGCTTCATGCTGGTGTCTTGCCATAATCTATATTTACTGTGTCAAGTTTCTCTTATCTTTATTCCTACAAACGAAATTCACAACCATTTACATGGTTATAAACTGTGACTTTATAAAGCCACTATGGGAAAGTCTGTTTTGTTTATATTGTACCAAACATGTAAGGAAGAGAAACTACTCCATTTATTTATTGATTTGTAATTTTCTTTGTTTATAATGTATATATCTGTGACTTTGTTGAATTTAGTGGGAGGATACAAAACTGTTATTGTCATAACATGTGTTAGTACATTTAGTTTCACATTTATCCAGAATCTCACATGTCTTTATGATGGATGTGAAATTCAGCACATTTGTGTATTTCTTTGACGCACTCAGCAGCTGCATGCCTGTGAGAATTTTGGTAATGGAATTAAAGCCTTAAACGATGCAAATCTGGCACAATTGAACGGTTTGATGCAAAAATGTTTTCCCTTGTAGGAGTCTGAGATCATTGACTTCTTCCTGGGGTCTGGTCTGAAAGATGAGGTGTTGAAGATCATGCCTGTCCAGAAACAGACCAGAGCTGGCCAGCGTACAAGGTTCAAGGTGCGCATCAACTCTGAAAGTCTTCTAATAGTTTATGTTGTCAACCTGGTGGCTGTGTCTGATATGCTCTGCATCTTCCTGCGTTAACAGGCCTTTGTTGCCATTGGTGACTACAACGGCCACGTGGGTCTGGGGGTGAAGTGCTCCAAGGAAGTGGCCACTGCCATCCGTGGGGCCATCATCCTGGCCAAACTGTCCATTGTCCCTGTCAGGAGAGGTTACTGGGGTAACAAGATTGGCAAGCCCCATACCGTTCCCTGCAAGGTGACCGGCCGCTGCGGCTCTGTCCTGGTGCGTCTGATCCCAGCCCCCCGCGGTACCGGCATCGTGTCTGCCCCTGTGCCCAAGAAGCTGCTCATGATGGCGGGTATCGATGACTGCTACACCTCTGCTAGGGGCTGCACCGCTACCCTCGGCAACTTTGGTAAGACTCCTCTCCAGTCTTGGTCTGCGTGCTGCTTTTCTCCTCGCTCTGCTCAGCCTCACCTCTGCTGTGGTGTGGTTGTCGTTATCAGGAGAGAAAGAAACGAGTATTGCACGGCAGAAAGACTCCTCAGTGGTCTTCTCTGTTCCCCCTTTCAGTACCCAACATGCCCATCATATTAATGCTGAAATTGTCCCCCCCCTTGTCCTCCATTGACTCATCTTATTCACTCCTCAGCTAAGGCCACATTTGATGCCATCTCAAAGACTTACAGCTACTTGACCCCTGACCTCTGGAAGGAGACCGTCTTCACAAAGTCCCCGTACCAGGTCAGTACACGACTAAGTTTGACTGCCAGTTCTTGCATGTGTTTTTCAGATTTTTTTTTTATGCTTTTTTCTAGGAGTTCACTGACCATCTGGCCAAGACTCACACCAGGGTCTCGGTGCAGAGGGGCCAGGCTGTGCAGGCCGCTACCTCCTAAGCATTTTTTATAGGTCGTTGAATAAACATTCTGAAACGACTCTTGATGTGTCATCTTTACAATTATGGGATATAGATTATGGATGCATCTCCCCAAATATTGGGATCGAGTACAAACAATTACTAACATGATATGTATACGTTTGAACTTTAAAAAAAAAAAAAAAAAAAAAAAAACTAACTTGAAAGTAATTTTTCGGTCTATATGCAAAATTGAGTGACTATTTGCCTGTTAGTGGTTCAAACTGGCTATTTATCAAGCCGATCTTATCAGTTTGACCAAATTTATGCAGTTAGACATACATTGGACACTGGTAGTTGTGGATTAAAAAATAAACGGGATCAAAAAAACGTGAATAGTCATACTTTATTTTACAATTATTACATAGGACAAACAGAAATGTTCTCAGGCACTCTGTGCCTGAGCTGCCATCATCCGCTCTTTTTGCTTCATTAAACATTTCCTTCCGCTAGCATATGCTCCCAGGTCACCATCTGAAAAGACATACAGCAATAGTCCAGTAAAACCTTAGAACCTGGATACTGGTTTAAAATTATTTTACATTGATTTCCAAGCCTGATAAGATGCTTCAATGCTATTCATTTTCTTATTAAATGCATAGAAAACAGATTCCCAGAACTGTGTCTTGAGTTTTAGTATGGTGTCTTTCAGCAACATGCACTTTTAAAGTGAACAAGCAAAAAAACAAACATGTTGCGTGTCAGTTTATCCTAAATAATAAATAATTCCTGGTAATTTTATGACAGTGGACTTAACAGTAATCAATGTCTGGGGTATCTATGTAAAACTGATCACAAATAACTTCTAGTCCTATTGTTAATGTGCACCTTGATGCCAAACAGCTGGGTACTTACAGCGTGACTGGAAACTCTTGGTCACCTCGTTGAACTGCTGTATCTCCTTGGCACAGTTCTGCTGGTAGCTGGCGCCTTCTCTCTGCTGGCAGGCCCTCATACGCTCCTGGATCACCTTCACAATCTCCTGATCCACCTTACTGTAGAAAAAAAGACCATAAGGCATTGTGAGCCCTTTGATTTCTTGGAGAATTTTTTTTTTTATGCAAAAAAATTTTTTTATGCTCTTTGTCATCACATCTGTCAATTTCTCACATCTAGATAATAGCCATGTAATAAGTAAAGAGCCCAATGCTCAGGTTAAAGTGACTGGAATGCTCCACATCTAGTGTTAGTTGTGAGTCAAGTTACCAGGTTTTTGAAAAAATATTTCTTTGGCCAACTTAGAGCAGGATCATTTACCTAAAAGTGACCAGTGGTCATAAACAGAGTTATAAAGTGATGATATTTGCCACCACTTTAGCTGGAAAACGAAGGGGCTTCATGCAAGTGTGTGTTACTCACTAGTCTCTCCTCCACTGCATCTCTGCCTCATAGTAGCAGGTATAGTCTCCCTCCTGGCACTCAGTCAGGTCAGGAACACGACGGAACTTCTGGTGGTAATAAACCAGCTTGTTTTTGGAGCGAATGCTGTCAACGGCACCTGCATTAGAGAGGAAACACAGTGATTTAGTTGTCTGTGAAACATGCTAACTAGCATGACAACAGTGCTAAGTTACAAATCTATTCATGATAACTACGGGGACATAAACTTTGCAGTTATTTAGGTAATATCGTCAACCAAAGCGACAGCACAGCGTATTAAATACGATCTAGTTTTTCCATGCAGTACCCTTAGCTTCTGTGGTTTTCAGCTACACGGTTAGGCTAGTTAGCTCCTGTTACCTCTAAATGTGGTGACAGGCAGGTCCACGGCGTAATAGAAGACTTTAGACAAAATCAGAGCTGGGTTTGGCAGTGCTGTTTGTTTATCCACAACAGGAGTCTGCCGTGGAGGTTCTGGATACGCTTCTTTATCATAGTCTGCAGGCATTTTGCCTAGTTTTGAGTAAGATCACAGAAAACCTACAACTCGACCTCGACAGTTCTCCTTTCGAGGTAGCGCATGCGTACAAGACTAAGCATTATGGCGAATTAAAGGTCAACTATTAAACGTATTAAAATGTCATTTAGATGCACTTTTGTTAATATAAATTAAATAATTACCCTAAAAATTAAATTAAGAACTTTTAAAGTAGATCTAACATCGAATATTTTCTGTTTTTATTCTTGAGGTTCGAAGGGTAAAGGTCACAGGTTGAACTGTTGTACCACGGAAAAGCTGTAGGTGGTACTGCCGAGGGAACGTCACAAATGTCCGCCCATAGTCCAGAAGCATATCTGATAGGTACATGCATAAACTGGAAACTCTTGATTACCCACAAGAGTGGATGAGGTTGTTTATCACTGTGACAAAAACTGACAGCAACTTCTCTATGTTTGGTTTTTATCACGGAGGACTGACTTAGACATGTTCCTAATGACCTCCCAGATGTACATTGGCTCGAAACAATTTAAAGCTATATATTATAAAAAAGGCATACGGAGCAGAAGTTTAAGGCATGAAAAATGCAATAAACTAAGAATGCTTTATAGATGGGGTGTTAATGGTAACAGAAGACAAATCTAGATAAAACTTATGTTTGGGGTGACCACCCTTTTCCTTCAAGACAGTATCACTTCCAGCATAAGTCAGGGATTTTGATGGGTTAAAAATGTTCACACCTGCCTAAAACGACTGCATTACTGTAGATAAAGAATATAAATCAAGAGGAGAATTTTTAAATAAACTCTTGCAGGAAGTTAGCCCAGAGAACGCAAGATTGGGAGGGACATCATAAAAAAAACATAAAATATATTTTTTTAAATCAGAGGAAACACTAGTTCATGATTCAGCATAATTTTCATAGAGGTGAATATTAGTTACAATGAAACATATTATTTTGTTTCTTTGGTTGCATGCTTCCTGTCTGCTGAACTTCCCCACCTTTGACTTTACCCTCTTCCCATCTTATCCTGTCATTATTTGGCAGAGTTTGACTTGTTTGAAAGTGAATACGTTTCTTTGACTGGGCCAAACACTAAATTAGAGCTCCTACTATGTGTATCATCTTATGACTCTTGCAGCACCACTGATTCCTCTCTCTTTTTCTCCTTCAACAGCCGTGTGGATATGGTCAGTGCTGCTCATGGTTATGGCTATTTTCTGATTTAAAGAAAATATTCTTGTTGCCTTTTTTGTGCTTTTGTTTTCTTCATGCCTGCACATTCATGTTTGTATAATATCTGTTGGTCAGTGGAATTTCTTAGAGTTTAGTCGTCTTATGTTTGAATTTATATCAACTTAACACCCTTGTTATTCGAGTAACTTGTGAATGGAAAGAATATACTTTAATTCGATGAAACGGTTTGCTCAAATATCTCACCTTTGCCAAAACTTGCATTTGAAAACATGTTCGACTCATTAGAACTCGTTAGATCCAACTAAATCCGTACGTTTTGTCTTTTGCAGTCTCATCGTAAATTTCATGCCCCACGGCATGGGCACATGGGATTCTTACCTTGCAAACGAAGCAAGAGGCATAGGGGGAAGGTGCGAACATGGCCTAAAGACAATCCCAGCTACCCTGTCCACCTGACTGCCTTCATGGGATACAAAGCTGGCATGACTCACACCCTGAGGGAGGTGAACCGTTCTGGCCTCAGTACGTACACTCGGATCAGGGCTGCAGAGATGGATTGATGAAGCTACATTTGGAGTTTTACTTCAAATTTCTGCAGTAAAGGGAAAATGATGATTATTTATTCATTTAAGTTTATATTTTATTGTCGGTTTCAAATCCCATTGAGATCAATAAGATATTTGTAGTGCTTTTTATCTGGTATCTTGAATCTAATGGCTTAGTCCTATTAGTTGTGACTTGTATGCTGTGTCTATTTCACAGAGATATCAAAGAGAGAGGAAGTTGAAGCAGTTACCATTATCGAGACTCCACCTGTCATCATCGTGGGGATTGTGGGATACATTAAGACTATCCGTGGCTTGCGCACTCTGAAAACCATCTTTGCTGAGCATGTCAGCGATGAGTGCAAGCGCAGATTTTACAAAAATTGGTGCGTGTGTGATCATCTTTTGCTCTGTCGCATGTTATGCTTTTTAAGCCTTTATTAGATTAAACAGTTGGTTCTTATAGCTCCGCTGTATTTATTTATTTTTTGCAGGTACAAGAGCAAGAAGAAGGCCTTCACTAAGTACAGTAAGAAGTGGCAGGATGGGACAGGAAAGCAACAGCTGGAGAAGGATTTTAACATGATGAAAAAGTACTGTTCACTCATCAGGGTTATTGTTCACTCTCAGGTAGGCAAGATCAAAATGTTGGGGTCTTGTAATGCATCAGTCACATGTGTAATGAACAAAAGCCCCGCTTTGCTTCTCCGTCTCGTGTTTATTTGTGTGCAAAAGAGCAGAGGTGAAATCCACCTGGTGACATTCAGGAGAACGAAAAGCCTCCAAATCCTTAACATGTTGGCTGCCAGTAGCTCTGACCACTGCAGTTAGCCGGAGGAGGGGAGCTCCAAAGGGCAGTTTCAAATAACATTTATAAATATTTTTGTGGGCAGAACCTGGCTGCTGACCCAGACCATGTAAAGCACAGCCAAGATCTGCAGAGATCATTTTTTTCCCGTGCTGGGGAGTCTAGATTGTGCTGGAGAGTCTAGATTGTGCTGGAGATAAGATTTAACCTTATTTTAAACATGAATTATGTCTCTTTTATAATAATGACATTCTGAGCATATGTTCTTATTAAAGTGGGTGCAAAGCAAAACATCTTTTGCTTAGGAATTCATTACATTAAAACTCTCTTCAATTCTAGTTTTACTGCTCCCTTCTGTCCGTTTCCAGATGAGACTGTTGCCCTTCCGTCAGAAAAAGGCTCACATCATGGAAGTGCAGCTAAATGGTGGCAGCATCTCAGAAAAAGTGGATTGGACAAAGGAGCATTTGGAGAAGGCCGTACCCGTATCTGCCGTCTTCTCTCAGGATGAGACAATTGATGTCATTGGTGTCACCAAGGGTCATGGATTTAAAGGTAGGAAACATGCACCAACATGCCAGTTGTCACAGTATCATGACATAACAGAAAAAGCTAGGCCATGTTTCTTTTGTTTTCTGGACTCTGAGGTGTGACAAGTCGTTGGCACACAAAGAAGCTTCCCAGGAAGACTCACAAGGGGTTGAGGAAAGTGGCTTGCATCGGAGCCTGGCATCCCGCCCGTGTGAGCTACACTGAAGCTCGCGCTGGTCAGAAAGGGTATCACCATCGCACCGAGATCAATAAGAAGGTTAAGTGGTTTTAACACATATGGTTAAACTTCTAAAAATCGCACCAATTCAGCCGTGAATTAATCATTATTTCATGGGCTGTGATTTTTTTCCTCACATTTTACTATAAATCCATGGCTGAGGTCCTCATGGCCAAACTGTCTTTAGATCTATCGCATTGGAAGGGGTGTTCACATCCAGGACGGAAAAGTGATCCGAAACAATGCTTCCACAAACTATGATGTCAGCCAGAAAACCATCACCCCCATGGTATCTCCAGCTTTATTAAGCAAAATCAAGTAGTTTTGATCTAGGATGTTGTGTAAATTCAATAATGAAAATGAGCCTGTGACAGATGTCATGTATGTTGTCTTATACTTTAATTTTTTTCTGTAATCATTTAGATGTCAAGTGCAAATGTTGGATATGCTAGAGTATCAAAACTGAATCTGCAACAGTGCTCATTTACTTATCTTTCTCACGCTTTCTTGGTACTTTTTATCTGTAGGGAGGATTTCCCCACTACGGTGAAGTGAATAATGATTTTATCATGGTGAAAGGCTGCGTTGTTGGGACTAAGAAACGCATCCTAACCCTCAGAAAGGTATGTTAGGCCTTTGATTTTTGAATCTTATAAACCACCGTGAGTGCTCATCCAATGTCGTACCCTTTTAAAAATGGACAACTGCCCCTTGAACTGTTCAAAGTGAAATCCATTGTTGCTGGTAATGTAAGTGTATGTTCATTCCCACAGTCTTTGATCATACATACATCACGCAAGGCCAAGGAGGCTGTTGAGCTCAAGTTCATCGATACCACTTCACAATTTGGTCACGGGCGCTTCCAGACTGCCCAGGAGAAGAGGGCATTTATGGTAAGTGTGACAAAGAGGACATACCAACAGGAATGTTGGAGTTGGATGACCAACGCATTTCAAAGGACAACCGGCTTCTATGTTTGTATTTAACCACTCTGCATCTCCTTACTGAAGGCTTCTGGTTTTTCTGCAGGGCCCTCAGAAGAAAGATGCTCTGAAAGCAATGCCGGAACCTCTGCCAGAAGAAGCATGAAGGAAATAACTAAACTTTTACAAAATAATAAAACTAACTGGAAAAGAGCACTTTTTATTACATTAACCATTCTTTGGGGTATTAACTGTGCTCAGAGGCAAGCAACACATATTTAGTTCTATTCCTCACAGATAAATCCATGACTCATCATGCACAGTACTTTCTCGACTGAACAGAGCTTGCCCTCTTTCCAGATTATGATCATATTTGCCGTGTCTGATTAAGTCAAACTTGCTCAAAAGAATAGAGATGATAAAAAGGATGGATGGATGCTTGTTTTTGAAATAAAGTCTTAAACATTTTTGCGGTGCTAGCAAAGTGTGTTTTCAGTCTTGTAGCTGTGTCAGCACTTTCTGAGTCCCATTATCAGTAAAGAGCTTCACAGTCGGGGAACTGTTGTACAGTTTGTGCAGTTTTGCGATGACTCCGGCCACAGGAGGCATCTGTCCAACAGTGGTTACAAACACACTTGTGGTAACCGGAAGCTGCAGAAGTGTAGCACAACAGCTGCTTTTGTGATCTCATATGTGTGCTCAGGAGGGCATTATTCTGACAGGTAGTCCTGAGACTCCATGGACGACTGGTGGGATGAGGAATGTACTGATGGCTGGTGGGACGCGGGTGGGTTGTCCAGGCCAGAGGTCATTAGGGGCAAATAAATATCATCCATGTTTGGCATTACAAACACTTTCTGTAGAGACAGAGCACAACAAACAATTTGCAGTTGAACACAGAATACTGCATCACGTGTGAGCTATGTGTACAAACAGATGTACTAATGTACTGACCTGGAACTCACACTGCAGCTTTTTCTCAATCCACTCCGTCACGTGAGTGAAGGTGACCTCCCTCTCTCCGAGCATGGGACGCACATGGAGGTCTAGCCTGGGCAGCACTTTGAAACTGTACCTGAAACAGAATGAGTGTTAATGAGGAAGATCACTGGAAGAAAAACAATATACCAATATACCTTTGGAAAATTGTCAGAAGAAATAGCTTGAAATAAATGCCAGTTGACAAGAAATGTGACTACCATATTCTGTCGGTAGGGGGAGGAGGAATGTTGATGGCCAGTGTTCCAGAGAGCTCCAGAACCTCGACACTGAGCATCAGAGGCATGTTGGAAACTTCAGCTATCTTCTTCTTGATGTATTCATTTTCTGTGGCCTTCTGGAAATACTTGGATTTTGCTATCTTGTCTACAAATCTGAGAAATTTCCTCCCTGTGCTGCCACCATGCCTGGAAAAGATACAGACAAAGTCAGACCTTTTTCAAACCTGTTGTTATCGGTTTTTTAACAGTGTGTTGTCACCCCTTTGCTACATTCATTTTTACTGGATATATGTACATAAGAATTTGTTTAATTACCCCTCAGCTCCCGTTACAGAGCTTTTATCTCCCAGAGGCCCCTGTGGTTCAGATAGGGGGACTTCTTCTTCATCAGAAGAACCCGCACTAGATGACTCTTCATCACTATCAGCCAATATACACAGCCGTGGCTTAGAGCTGGAAAAACAAATGTTTGTACATGTGACCTGACATCGGTTTCTTTTTAAACACCAACATGTTTGCAACAGTCTTCTGCCTCCCTGCTGAGGAACTTAAATGTGAAATGGGCCTCACCCAATTTGCTGGGTCTCAGGAATGCTGTGAGATTCATCCTCCCCATCTTTACCCAGCTTACATAGGTTCATTTTGGTCTCCAGTGTCATCTGTAGGCAGCCTGTGTACATCAGCTCCAGCTCCAGCCAAAGGCCTTGGAGATAAAGGGCAGAGAGGGAGCTCAGCTTATTTCTTAATGAGTTGTGAGATAAATCCTGGCTTCGGTTAGGAGTCTTGATCTGCACACTGTTGTGGCAGAGGTCTGTCAAGGTAGACTTTGGAGTGTCATTAAGGTTTAAGCCAGATTTAGAAAATTGCTAATCGGTTCAGAAAGAGACACAATTGAGGGCCACAAAGGAGGACAAGACGAGCTCTGTTATGCAGTAAATTAGGTCAAAGCCTGCTGTCACTGCAGGGACCCATCAAGGTAAAAATCATGGGGGACACCACCGAGCAAAATATTTGTGGGAATTCCAATAAATATTTCTATTGCAAAAAGTATAGATAATGAAAAATAGTTATGCTGTACCTCTATTATCCAGCGTTGGTTTTGATGTGCTAAGGACCTGAGGAAGGCAGGTACCCATGTCCAGATCGGCCAGTGTTAGCTCATTCATAAAGTACGGCAACTGTAAGAAAGTCGGCGTATTGCATTTGTCAACACGGCACATAGTCAAAAGGAGAGCCGTAGAGGTAGCTTATTACTTTATTCAAATGAGCAAACGAGTGTATCTGCAGCATATGCATCAGGGGGAGGGAAGTGTCGAAGTACAAGGACAGAAAAAGAGTAATGGGATGTCAGAGCTCATTTACCATTCTGTGCCTCTGAAACCACAGGGACAGCCTCATAAAATGAGTCTCTCACACACACACACACACGCACACAGAAAAGCTGCAGTGCTAATGTGGCAGATGCCACGTCGTTGGTCTTTTGCCGACCAGAGCTGATGTTAATGTTTTTACATTCAGAGAAACCACATGTCGAGACATCCTACTTTTTTCTGAGCCACTGAACCATTAAGCAGCCATGTCATTAGTTACTGTAATATGCCTGACCCTCTTATTGATATTGCCAACCATCAATATCTCATGTTTCTGTCTCAGAAAACACCAAATCCATTTCAGCCACTCCTACCTTGATCTTGCTGAGTTTCTTCTGAATCTTGTGAGCCACCAGATCAGACCAGTATTTCTCTCTGAGAAAGTCCCAGAAAATTCTGCCTACTAGGGAGTTCACCCATGCGGGCTGTCCCTCTTCAGGGCATCCTCCTGACTCAGCTGCTGCGCCGAGGTCACCTCCGGTTTCACCTCCAGATGTACGCTCCTCACCATGAATCTGCGGGGAATGTTGGGAATGTATTTGTCATGCACAGTCATATACGTTTACACAAGCAGATAATATGACATGCTGTGTCTGCACTTCCTCCTCAAGGCATCTATACCGACTGTTTCTGATCCCAAAACACCGAAGCCAGTATTGTATACTGCAGATGCACCAGCCATTAAATATTATTATCCTTTCAGCCAGATGAGGTTTGACTTTTCGGAACTCTGGCATTTGGTCAACCCTCTTGACACGAAGCAAAAATAATGGAACAATGATGATGTCTATTTGCTTTCATCAGAAAAAGTTGTGTTTATAATGAGTGTGAAATGAGCAGAAATAATGCTGCCATGTCCTCCCACATGTGTAAAGGGAGCTCTTTTCATAGATGATTAAAAAACATACCTTCTTGCAAGTTGAAGGGCTTCCCTTGTCACTGTGGCAGGGGCTAGAGTTGGAAGTGCATCTGTCTGTACCGATTAGCTGAATCATGTATGTGCTGTAGTCCAGGAGAGTTCTTGTTTTAATCGGCAAGTCGGGCATCTCCTCTGTGTTTTCCTTCACAGCCTCTCCACCACTCAATGTTTCTGATTGAAAAAATCATAGATGTGAAGTCTGTGAGTGGGGGTTGGGGATAATACTAACCTAATAACTCCTTTTCCCTGCATGCAGGTTAAATGAAAGACAGTTTGTTTCACCTTTGTGGATATTTCCAAATAAATACAAATCATCACATCTTACCTAAGCTATCCTCACCACTCAGACTGCTCTGGACTTCGAGTCTGGAGGCTGACATAAAGTACTGGAACCACTCCTCCTTCTCTCTTCCAGTCCGGCCATACAGGAAAAGGGTTACTGGAGACTGGTGGCTCTGGACCAAGTGCCTCTCTGAAATCTCTTCCTCTCCCTGCCCATCAAGCAGGATTTCTTCTCCCACCTCCCCCTCAGCCAAAGTGATGCAGATAGGGTACTTCTTGTTCCACACCCTCTTGCGAGCCAAACCCGGAGGCACAAGACACACCTGGGGAATTAAAGAATGATTGATATTCATTATTTGCTTGAAGTATTTTTCATTCAAGGAAGTCAAAACGAGATTCTAGAGGTAAAAATGCTCTTAAATGCTCTTTTTCTTCATTCTCTAATCATACTGAGAGTCACTCAGTGCATGAATAGGATAACAAAGGGGTCAAGTTTATTCAGTGCATCATCACTCACTCCTTCAGCTCTTTCACCTCCGTGTTAGATAACAAAGTGGGTGCAGAGAGATGAGAGAGGAGCCCAGGTACAAGGTCACCTGGGCTTTCTCTTTCAGTCCCCTATTGGAAACAAGTTTGCTCCCCTGGAACTAACAAATTAGTTTTGTTGGCAACCCACTGACCTTACTGTTGGCCAACTGGTACGTGTGGGAATGCAAAAACACGGCCCCATGGAGTGGCTCATCACACGATGCCCACCGGGGGATGTTGGCACGTGGGTAAGCCAGGCGCAGACGGCTGCCATCCAGGGTCACAAAGACAGAGTGTGTGATGGAAGGGTGGAAAGTCTCAGGGTCGTAGCTGTATGTCTCATTCATCCAGCCCTGTTTAAAAAAAGGTAACAAAAAAAGGAGGTTATCTGTTTTCTATTTTGAATATAACTACGAAGGTTGCAATAATGAGGCTGTGTGGAGGTGATAAAAAAAAACCATGACAATACAGCTTAGCAGGAGTGGAAACATGAGCTAGAGCACTGTCAGCAACGCCTCCATTGTTGTAAACTTTCATTTATTCATCCTGATAAGACTGCATTTAATGTGCCAGGCAAAATCTCTCAGTGGGAAAGTCAGGGTCTGCTTTGAAAAAGCTATTATCAATATGGCCCTGTCTGTACTGCTCAACATGCTGTGCCTGAGGACTGCATGCTTTCATTTGGCAGTTTCATGAAAACTACTCTGTTGAGATCCACTGAGAGTACTCTCTTTGCCCTGAACAATTCAGTGCCTTTTATGGCTGCCGTTGTTTATTTTGATCTGTCATCCTCCAGAGCAAAAAGAGGAAATAGATGGTCATTTCCATGTAGCCAAATCATCAGTAGGAAAACAACTACGGTGACGTTTGGGGAGTATGTAACCATACTAATGGCCATGAGAGGTTACGCACAGCTTTACTATCAATGCAAACATCTGGAGGCTTTGAAGGAAGTTTGAAAATATTTGGATCATAGACAAATGGTAAGAGAACACTATGGAAATGGTTTGGCTACAAGTGAAAGACACAACCCTTTCTGTGGTTCATATTTTATAAATGTGGATATCACTTCAAACATTTTATCAAAGGAACGTGTTGGGGAGTGCTCAGATTACTGCAGAAAAAATCACTCCTCTAATATAGTGAACGGGTAGTCCCTGCACATTAACTGGGTTTGTCTCTGGCTGGTCTCTTGCTGTGTGCACATATAACTGTCAGCTGACCACTCGCATATTGGCTTTTGCTTTTCAATATGTTGATTTTCACAGAGTTCTTACCTCCAGGATTTCTGGGTGGGTGTTCCGTCCATCTAGTGGATCAATGCTAATGCAACTGGATTTGCTTAGACAAGTCTTTTTGCTTCTGACGCCTCCATGCTGTGGGGCGAACATGAACACCATCACCAAGCCCAAGATAAAGCCACACGCAACCCCCACAGACAGACCTGTCACATATGGAGGCAGGGGTAGCACAAAGAACCCGTAAGCTAAGAGCCCCACAGGGAAGAGCCAGTGAAATGGCAGGGATGAACCTGATAGTGTGACTCCAGACTGGGGGTAAGTCCTTTGATGTGTTTCCCTAGATCTGTTCTGGAGTTCCACCACCTGAATCACATCCCCATAGGTGCAGATTTCCAGATTCCTCTCCCTGCTGTGGTTGTGGCTGTCTGGCAAGGTGGTGACTTTGTCTAAAGAATTTCTTCGGAGCCTTCTGAGAGGAGTCTCACACACACCTCTGTGATCACTGTCCGTTTTCCTTCTGCAACTCAGATCTGAATCCTCATTGCTCCCATCTCTTCCACAGCTCCCTTGAGAGGCGGGAGAGTCCCCTGCACCAGAGAGCTTCCCCTGCTTGGGACTTCCAGAACTCTCATCCCCCATTATCTTACTCAGCATGCTCAATGGATCCTGCATGGCCTCGGAAAATTTCCTCCTCGTGTCCTCCAGCTCAGCAATTAGTGAGCTGCCAAGAGGCTCAGTGGGTGACATGCTGAGACTGGATAGAGGTGATACCGAATTATCGCTCTCCTTTAGCACCCTTGCTTCAGGCTTGGACTCGAGGATCTTTGGGTGTGTGAGCTGCTTCCAGGGATGCATGTGGAGCTTGGAGTCCGACTTAGACAGATTTACTTCTGGCTCAACCCGGCGGGAGATTTCTGTGCTCAGAGATTTGACCAGGCTAAGGAGAGGTTTGCCTCTGAGGGTGCTGCTCTCCCTGGGCTCCAGGTCAATGGAGGAAGATTTGACCAGGCCACCGGTGATGGGTGGGCCGGCTGTTGACGCCGACAGATCAGATAAAGAGCTGGGGGATGAGGGGGAGTGAGGCAGGGAGAGAGGCTGTAAGCAGTAGCTTGGGTTCAGGTCCAGATTCTTCCCCAAACTGAGGTCAGATTCACAGTCCTCAGTCTGTGGTTTATCTTTAGTGAAAGCCACTGAAGGACCCTCATTCTGGGAGTCCAGACTGAAGATGAGCTTGCTGTCCTCCATGATGAAAACAAAGTGGGAACTAAGATGAGAATCTGGTGCAAAAAATGAAGCAGCAGTAGGCTGACAGGTGGAGCACTGTGCTAGCAGAGAACTGGTAGTTGCATGTAAAATTCTCTGGTACTGTTCTCTCCATCATACTGAACTCTGAAAGTTTAACAGGGAAATACATTAGAAAGTTGTTACAATAGCAGTCTTACATATTTAACAAGAACCACATTTCCTCTTTGAAACCGTTCTAAAATTCCCTTTAAATTATTTAGACGGTGGCTTCATAAAAGTCATTGGTAAAAGTTGAAAAAGGGGTTGCTTTGTGGCAGCAATTTGACATAAACTTTGAGAGCATGTGGCTCTTCAGCAAGCCCTTCACAGCTTGTTTACACAAAACAATCAGGCATCAAGGCAGACTTGTAAAATCTAATACACAGAGTCAACAAAACTACACAGTATGGACTAAGAGTGGATTAACAGTCATCAATAAATCTAGAGAAGCCTTTTGGAAAGCTAAGTCAATGTTCCGTGCTGTTCTAGGTATAGCTTCGGTCACACTGTCGTTCACTTTGACCAACTAATGGATGAGCCTTTAAAGGGTTCTTCTCACTTCCATTTACTGAAACCCTTTCTCACACCAGCAACAAAAAATGTAAAAGTTAAAGTGTGATTGATCCATCAGCCATTACCATTTTCTTCTGCTTGAAATGATATGTGTGGCTCTCATGACTAAACATGCGTATGGCTCCCACTCTCAGTTTCCACTTCTCTGCTGTGTTCATCAGCAGGATGATTAATTCATTTCAGCACCGGGGGCTGTTTGTCAAATCTAATCAACTAAAAGTGCTGCTTTTTCAGTGGTTAAGGTGCTTCAGAAAATGTAAAATGACTGTGATCAATATCTAGTTAATTTGGCATCAGTTTGTGCTGACGGGGAGTGGAAGGTCTTATGCTCGGCAAGCATCTGGCAGCTATCCAGGCAGGCCTATGGTTTATATTTTACACCAGTATGTTGGGTATCTAGAGTGCTATCCATCAAGGAACTGAAAGCTGAAAAATGTCCCTTCCTGATTTGTGCAGCACACAGTAAAAGGTTTAACGAGAGTTTCAAAGAGTCGCATCTGAAAGGCAAGTAAACAGAGACAACTTGTTTGGTTGGCTTAAATGGATAGAACACAGCATGTAGTAGTAGTTGTTGTGATCTCTGTCAGTCAACAAACCAATTAATCAGCAAAAGGATGTTTTTTTTACATAAAGTTTCTTAAGGACAAAGACTACATCCTAAAGCCAAATGACAACTAACCTACACCTTAGGAGTCCAAAAAGAGTCCAAACACTCCATGCAAAAATAAATGTTCAAGCATATACAGTTTAATCAATTCTATCCATATAAGACTGATGAAATGCTGCAGGCCAAGGAAACTTTCTTAGATCATCAAAATAACTCATTCAAAATCGTACATCTTGCCACCATGACTGGGCCAAGGTTTACCCTGGGTGAGGTGATGGCAGAACAAAGATGTGTGTGACCTGACATAGCCTCAACCTGCCTCTACTGGCCACCTGATGACTGAATCAATGCAGTTGTAGATCACCTTAAATGGATTAAATGAAGAGCAAGAGCAAAAGGGGAACGGAAGAAAATCCCATTGTTATCCTTGACGTCAATGTTTGGAAATCGGCCGAATGTATTTCCTGCTCTGTGCGCCCCTTGACCTGTTTATCCTGATTAAAAGAGACGCGCCGTTGTTTCTTTCTGTCTGGGAGATGATTCCGTTTGCCTTCTTGGTTCAGGAGACACTGCAGCCTGGCAACAAACTGAAACCAGGAGTAGGATTTATTTATTTATTTATTTTTTGTCTATGATCACTGTCTTTGATTGCATCTGATGCATGAGAAATTTGACAGTGGATAAGGAGCTTGTACTGGTATAATTTTTTAAAAACTTAATCTAAGGCTGTCATTTAAGTTAGATTTGGCTTAAGTTATCTAGAGAAGAGTACCTACCTGAGCCTGGGGTGTTTGAACACATGCTGTGGTGGTTTCAGTGGCGGAGGCTGGCTCGGAGCGCATCGTTCCCTGCAGAAAGCCGCTCGGAGCGCAGGCTGCAGTGCTCAGCCTGAATGCTGCAGAGCGCCTTCTGCTGCACACCGGCACGCATCCGCCGACCGCTGCATTCTCCCAACTTTCCCATCACGACTATCGGTCTGCCTTGGTGAAAAGAAAATCTCACAAACTCGCTGAAACATAGTATCTGTGGTTAGATAACCATCCGGGAAACGGAGCACCGTAAGACATCGCTGCTGCCTTGCTTCGGGACGCGTCGACCGGTGGTCAGCACAATGCCAACGCTGGACTTCTGGCCGCAGAGTGGACACGTTAATCCAGATTATATGTGAGAGGGCAAGAGTTGACGGAGCGACTCCTCCTCCTTGCCCCTCTGCACCCACAGCGTCAAAACACAGGCTGGTTTTACCAGCCAGACACCGCAGTCCTGGACGTACACTTACGTAACTGCACGACCTGGAAAATTCAGGCTACTGTCGAAATGTCAATAGTGATTGAAAAAGTTGCTGAAACGATGCATGCTATTAGAATAGAATATTAACCCCCACTCCTAAAAGAGTTTTAAAACGGACCAAGGAATCTACTGCATTTAACAACAGAACTGACTCTCATATACACTGTCAAACATTTCCCTATTGGTAAAACTTGTAGTTATCAACTTTTATAGATGATAGAAAATGGACATAACTATGTTTTTCATCAAAAAAGTCACATTTTACACAAACACACATTATATATGTATATATTGGTACGTATTTTGATTTACACAGTAAAGCCTTATTCGATGGGCTGGATGAAACAAAGGAATCTACTGGAATCTGAATCTACTTTTATATGTTTAGTGAAGATGATAATAGTTAAGTTAATTTCAAGTTATACAAATGGACGTAGCTGCATATTTTGCTGCTCAAAAGAAGAAAAAGCATCTTATGTGTGTGTTAATAATGTAAAGGTCAGGATTTTTCTCGGCCAGTCTTCTCAGATTGACATGTATCTGCTGCTTAGTTGGAGAGCTGGAGAAGATCAAAAGTGTTATGAGTGCAGCTTCAAGTCTGAACATAACACGAGGTGAGACATAAAGCTCAGTGATAAAATTAGAAAAGGAACAGCTGCAGAGGTGCTGCCCTGCAGGGGTGGGTGTCAAAGCAAAGTAGGCAGCACAACAATGTGCAGAGAATTAAACCATTATGTAAGAAAAATTCAGGAACAACAATCTTTCGAATAAATGCCAGTGTTTTCTTTGTCTTGGACTTCCCATCCCCACTGTATTGACAAAAGGTCACAGTAAACAAAACCGTTTTTAAAATTGATTTTGACACGCTTTCTGGGAGCTTGTTCCACATCCAAGGACCATAACAACTGAGCACTATCTCTTCATGTTTAGCTCTGACTCTGGGAACAGAAAGCAGGCTTGATCCTGATGGCCAGAAGGATCTTTGGTTAAAAAATTACAGGAAGCTTGGCCCTCAAACATTGAGGGCTGTGTACAGTTCCAGTAGTATGCCCCACCTTGTAACTTTATGTAGGGTTTCGATCTAATCAGTAGACATGATGTCGATAAATCAACATCATCTATAGCATTGCTAACCATAATGTTTGCGTGTGTCACTCCTTTTCTGCTGTTTGAGGCTGGAGTTGTGGTATGTTTTGCTTAATGTGATCCCAGCTGATGGAGGATGCAGACCAATGAGAATCTAATTTGAACTGACTGGGCCTGAATGGAACGGCACAGACAGATTTTCTGCACAGCATAGAGGTCTCTTCTGTTCCAATCCTGATAAGAAGTAGGTTCACTCAGTGCCCTCTGCAGGTCATATTATGTAGGCTCCACAAAGCTCCTTTGGTCAAACACAACTAAATTAACATATTTTTAATCTATATGAGTGATTAAATTTCGATACTATAAAAGCATCAAAACAAATCTCAATATCAACAATGCAGCAATTTCAAGAAACACAACTAAATTTTAAAAATAAAAACATGAAAATGGTACGTGAGGATCCCAGAAGATCTCCACAGCTTTTAGCAGTAAAAGAACAACAATGTTCGTTTTATTCTCAGAGAGAGGCACATTAAAAACTTAAACTCATATTGGTTTGTGAGGTGTTTTAATCTTATTGGAAAAAAGAAGCTTATCCAATACCAAGGTGGTTGATTTCAGGATACGCTACTTTCTAATAATAACAACTTTCTGACATATTTTACTTACTTTAGAAATATCAAAACTCCAGAAACGTCAAACGCTTTCAGTCACGGCTCTTATCCTGAAATCTAAGATCCTAACCGGAAGTGCGCTGGTCTGAAACAAACAGAAGCAGATTATCAACAAAACACCGAAAGTCATGTCGTTCTGCTCTTTCTTCGGCGGAGAAGTCTTTAAAGACCATTTCAAACCAGGTATGTGATTTATTTTCTGTTTTGTTTCATGAGATTTTCAATAATTCTCAATTTCGGGCTGTGTTTGGCACTAGCAAGTAGCTGCTGTAGCTAACTAAGACGAGATAAAATGTCTTTAAAAGCCTAAAATGATGCCAAAATACACGCTGTTGCCCGATGGATATTACAGTGATCAAAACTCACAAACATGTACATATACATACAAATATTGTCACAAAGTTGACTTGCTAGTTAACTTTTGTAATCAATGGATGTTACACAACAGCTGTGTTACAAAACTGGATTTACCCTCACATAAAGAGCTCTGTCGTCCTTTTAAAAGCAAATGAAACATCGATTATTGTATTATAATGGGAGCCAAAAAGTAACAATGTTTTTTTAATGTTAAGATGTTAACATCCTTGCTCTCACAGGGATTTACGTGTGCTCCAAGTGTGACCACCAGCTGTTTTCCAGTCGCTCCAAGTATGAGCACTCCTCTCCTTGGCCAGCCTTCACAGACACCATCCAGGAGGACAGTGTGTCCAAACATCAGGAGAGACCCGGAGCATTCAAGGTGCGACCAATCCTTTATAAACGGGAAGCTCAATGCACACAACTTTTGATTTGAAGATGCAGAAACACACACAGATGCGCTACTATGAACCAGTGACCAGCTAACCAAAGTTACCCCAGAGAGGGATTTGTGTTCAGAGCCAGATGCTGAATGCTGTCTCCTTTCAGGTGCGTTGTGGGAAGTGTGGAAATGGACTGGGCCATGAGTTTGTAAATGACGGTCCAGCTAAAGGCCTGTCTCGCTTCTGAATATTCAGCAGCTCACTGAAGTTCGTCCCTAAAGGTACATACAACATGATGACCTCATGAGGATAAAGGTGATTTATGCGTTTTCATTTGTTTAATGGAAGCTGCACCTCCTTCTGTTGTCCACAGATAAGGTTGATGGGCAGTAAGGTGAGCTGTAGGACGCCAGTGTGACCGGATTAGATGTTTCTCTGGCCTGTTGAAGGTGTGGGCAGCGAATGAAGAGCTCTGGAACAAAGCCCAGCCTGGGAGCTCCAGGGCTCTGATGAAGGGTGACCTCATTAAACAGCGACGGCAGAGAAATACCGGCAATACCTTTGGATCTGCAATCGCAGCAGACTCGGCAACTCATTCAGTCTCTTTGAATCACCACACTCTCACCAGTTTTTTATTGATTTAGATTTTCTCAAAGAACCAGATTTTATGGGATGTTTATTATTGAGTAAATATTTATGAAGTATTCTGTTAAAAGAAACACCGGTAGATAAATCTGGAAATCTCCATGTTTCCTTTATTTATTTGAAAATATGTTGATTTGCATGTTTTACATGCTGAATGGATGCAAATTAACTGGCAATACATTGTTTTTTATGAAATGAAAACATGCTGATCTGATTTATAGCAGTTTAAAATATCTTAAAGTCCAGTGATTATCATGTAAAAACTGAAATAAAGATATTTTTAATTAATTCTGTGTTCTTCTGTTTATATTGTTGGCTAGTAAATCACTATCATACTGGTTGAAATCAAGTAGTGGCTACTGCCACTAGGTGGAAGCAGTGACATGAGGATCAGGGTGTTACACAAATGCTGACTGCTGACACTTGATCCAGAGGGCGCTGGCATTTTCTAGTTTAAGCTGGGACACTCTTTGAAGGAGCTACTTGAAACTTAAAGAATATTGAGTTCTGATAGTAAGGGACTGATATATCTGTCATGGATGAAATGTCTTATTGCTCTTTTTCTGGAGGAGAAGTTTATAAAAGTCACTTCCAGCCTGGTGAGTGCCAGAGAAGCATGAGGCTGCATGAAAAGGTGAAACCCCCATGAATGTAGAAGTCCATGTGTCTTTTTCTCATTCACAGGGATATATGTGTGTTCTGAATGCGGACATGAGTTATTTTCCAGCACTTCAAAGTTCGAGCACTCATCCCCGTGGCCTGCCTTCTCAGAGACAATCCACGAGGACAGTGTCTCTAAGCACCCTGAGGCATGGGGGCCCTTAAAGGTACCTCCATTAAAATTAGACTCCTGCTGTTCTGGTCCTCCTGCCATGTGTCTTCATTTGACTTGTATGGATTTAAAATGCTCAGGTTTGCTGTGGGAAATGTGGCAACGGACTGGGCCATGAGTTCTTATATGACGGTCCAAAGGAAGGGCTGTCACGCTTCTGAATCTTCAGCAGCTCACTGACATTTATACCTAAAAGTGAGTCCATCTTTGGTTATTCGACCTGTACGTCAGTCACACGTGACCGACTGCTTTGGTCTGCTGTGTCCACAGAAAATGTAAGTGAGAAGAAGAGTGAGCTTTAAAGGAGAAACGCTTTAAAGGAGAAATGCCTCTTCCTGCTGAAGGTGCTCACAGTGGATGAAGTGTTCTGTGATAAAGCCCGATGGGTGTACCGAGCACTGAGGGACTGGAGCCACACATTCAGCAAGAAGAGACGACTGATCTGAACCACCTTTAACCTATTGAGACACAAAACCATGCGGTAAAGATAATGTTTAGCCTTTCTCTGTGGCAAGCAGTTAAATCATGTTTTATTGGTTACTTAACACACCTACTTTTGACCGTTCCTCTGTAAACAGTCCCCTTGTCAGGAGTGTAATTGCATGATTCCATCAGTTGATGGCGCTGCACTGACAGCTTCCAAAGCTGTAGATTCTTTTATGTGTGCCCAGAAGTAGACATACAGTAGGTTTTAGAGTTTGTGTTGAGATTCATTAAATATACCAAGGGAAAAAATGCATGTTTTTGGATTAGAAAAAAAGGGAGGGGCATGATAATGTAATTGAGAAGGCAACCTCATGATCCTCATTCCCATGTGATGTTCTTCACAACCAAAAATTGATCAGCACACAGTTATGCTGATGTGTTTACATGTAGAAATGCCAACACACCATAAATGAGATATATCATTTAACTTGCTCTATTTTTTCCTTAATTTCTGTTGTGCTCTGTATAATGTGTATGTGTGTCGAAAAATGAAACCAGAACGTTGGGCATCATCTCCAGTGCGTGGTGCTGTCGCTCATGCGCTCCTGAGTTCAGATCCCCTCAGTCCATGTTGCAGATCCAGGGGAAGCTTGTGTTTTTTTCCACACAGCGACCTTTTCTATACATCCCAGTAATCAGTGTGCCTCTTGGTCGAATGAGTGGAGGAATTTTAAACAAAGCAAGGAAGTGGGGGGCACCTTCAGTGGCTTTCATGCCGTTGAAGTGTCTGGGATGAGCAGGTGTGGAGCTGCTCGTTTCAAAGGCTGGAAGATCAGAGGCGGAGATGAAAGCGTCCATGTCAGCCAGAGGATTAAGACAGGAAGTACAAACATTCATAAGGAAGAATTTAAAGCAAAGCCTATTTTGCACATTTGATGTGCATTGGGATGATGTTTTAAGGTGTGATCAAAAGTCCTCCCTTTGGTTTAAATTGAGCACCGGATGCAAGTGCATTTTGGCTCTTGATTTTAGAGAAAGGCAATGTTAATGTTTTAGTCTAATGCAATGCTCAAATACATTTGATTTTATTTCTCTATTTATGATTTTATTTTGGTTCACCGCCTGAGTCAGCCTAATCCCTCTTATTGTCAGTTCCAGCCCTCCCGCTTCCTGTGGGTTCACCTCAAGCCCTCCATTAATTTACTGATAACTTCCATATGTCTGATTAGTAATCAGGAATATGATGTGCTCCATGTAACGCCGCCAGCTGGACCACAGATAGAACTTTCCACAGTGTAGGGACGGTGGAAGTGAGAAAGAGAGAGGCTGACATCCTCAAGAACAGGCAGCGATAAACAAAATGTGAGAGGGATGAAGAGAGAGAAAGAGGAAGTCACTCAAAAAGCAGTTCCATACAGGTTTTTTTTCAATTTTGGGCTTTTTTACTTCCATGTCGGATTTAGTTTTTCTTTAAGAGGCTTTTTTCTATATTTTTCTCGGTTTGGGATTTTTTTTCTTGCATTAAGGTTTTTTTTTTTCAAAACAGATTTATTATTTTTTATAGTGTTTTAAAGATGTTTTTTTCTGCTCCAAATCCTTTACTGTGGTCGACCAACTTAACGTCCAAGTTACTTTCTGTTCAATTTGAATGTTTTTTCCTCTAACAGTTTAATATTTTTTCCACTTTTGCCACATTTTGGCAAGGTACATTCATTCAAGCAGATCAACTGTAGGTAGCTGTACAGTAGATTTTACTGTACTACAATTAAACCTTTACACACATAGAATTTACGCCTTTTGAAATAAAATTTAAAATGCCTTTTATAAAATAAAAATGTACATATATTTTGAAACGTTTATTTGCCTTAAATTTGTGATTCAACTGCTCCAAATCCTACAGCTATTGTTCTTTAACTTTCAGATGACTTTCTTATTGTGTTTTTCAGCCAATTGTTTATGCTTTTTCATACGTTTCCACTTGTGTTCACTCAGTAGATCAGCATTCTCGCAGCTCTTTCTCATTAGTACTTGCTATCTGCAAGAGCAGTCTTTCTGGATGGTATCTGAGTGCAGCTGTATGACCAAGAGGAAGCAAACATGATGAAGGAAGTGGTAATCCTCTGATAGAATCACTCTTCCACTGACCTCTGGGGCTCATCCTGCTCATAAGCAAATGGCATCCTTAATTCCATTTAACCACTGCCACTCCAAAGTCTTCCGTAGTCCCTAAAGCACAGTCTCGAGGTTTAACTAAACATGTGTGTCACTGACTCATGCACAGGACATCTTGTTTCAATCGGGACATATATGAGCCTATTGCTTAGATTTAGATGTTTACAGGAACACCACCTGCTTCTGTTTTTAGCTACAGAAAAAGCAGTGTCTCATTGTACACCCACACGCCATGACATTATACCCAAGTTCACCAAGGTGCTAGTCTCAAGAAACATCTGCTATCAAGGGCCTCATTCACTGCGGAAGCTGCGACCACTTTGTAAACGAGAATGAAGCTCATTAATGCGTGACTGTAACAGAAATACAGAAAATTTCCTTTCATCAGAGCCTAATATCTGCAGTATGTGAGTTAGCCTCCTGTAGGACGCCTCCATCCATACATGTCGGGGCTGCCCTCCACATGTTGCAGAAGGGCTATACAGATGCGAGCCAAACTTCTGTCTCCCTCTTTGTAAAGACCGAAGAAGTAAACAAAGCTTTTCTATGAGACATTGAAATGTGATTTCCACTAAGCATCAAGAGAGCACGCTAGAAACTCCACACTCAGGAAGAGTCAGGACAAAGGGGCTTTATAAAAGATGAGGCTGGTGAAAAATGGGAATCTTTTTGCTTATCCTTACTGAAAAAGGCTGAGTAGAAAACTGTAAAACAAAGATTTTATGAGGTGTGGTTGAATGAAGCACCTATAATCACAGCACATATGTCCACAGAAGGCCCAAAGTTCAACACACAACACAATTATAGGAAACAAAGCTGCATTACAGAAATAATCCTAATGGTTTATCCATTTTCCCTAAATGAAAAAATAAAGAAAAATATCTAAATAATATACTGTAAAGCAAAAGAGGCAACACACCACTACTTTTACATGAAAATTTTGTTTGAAAAAACTCCAGAAAATACTATAATTTGCAACATAAAAAGGATATGATTTGTTTGAGGGGTGCATGCAGACAGAGAAACAGTAAGAAACGCTCACATATCTGATCTGTTCCACAGCCTTTAAACTGTGCAGACTGTGCGTGAGATGGCAGAGAAGGCAAACCTGCACCGCAGATCCAGAAAGCCGCTCATCAAAGTATGAGGGCTGCCATTCGGAAAATAAAAAATACGAGTAATCTTGGTGGCTCCTGCCACTTTATTGTCATCTTTATCACATGATCACCTCTGTTTCTTGGTGCCGCCAGCTTCAATAATACAGGCTGGTTTTTGAGCATACACGTGTTTGCAAACATCACTCACTATCTGCAGTGAGATCAGCTTCAGAGAGACAGGACCCTGCAGGCAGAAGCTCAGTTTTGTCTCAAAGCTTCAAAGGAATATTTGAGGTGTGTGGCACAGCCATTGTCCCTGTTTCAGGCATGCCGGACAGAGTGAAGGATTAGAGCAAAGTTTTAAATGAGGAGAAAAAGGACAAGCTGTCTGTGTGCCCAAACGTCTGACATGAGCCTGACAGAGGGGTCCGAAAAGCGGGATGTGCTGTGCTCATCATGTCCCGCTGATGTTTGCTTCAGCTTCACGTTTTCTGTGTGATTCTCGGCATCAGAGGCCTTGGTTACGATGATCAAATGGAGCCAGAGATAAAAGGGTGGCAGAGGCCAGGGAACATTTATCAGGCGCTGTCTCTGGAGCACGGAAACATCGGATGACTGATTTAAAAGGAGGCTCGACCCGCAGAAAGTCGGAGAAATGATAGACTGTGGAAAATGCTGCATTTGTGTCAGCGCATGTCGAGAAATGTCAGAGGCCGTCGACGTCTGGAGAGGTTTAAGGCATGTTAAAACCATTTTTTAAGACAGAGACTGAATGGGGAGAAGAAGCTAATTACCTCAGTCTTTCCACAAGAGCAGTGCCACACAACCCCCACCCCCCCCTTCGAAACACAAACTGCACCCACCCACTCGGCTAACCGGTTCTCTGCAATTTGTGGCTGCTCATCCTCTCTAAACTAATCCCTGCTTGCCTCATGGGAGATCCAGAACGTACTGGCTGCTGTTTGCTAAAGATGACTGCAAGCATGTTGGTGCACAAAATTTCCATATTTGATCCAGCGTATTTTCCAGCTCGGTGTCTGTGTGCTGGTGCAAAGCACACATTGGCAGTGCAGACCTTGTGAACCCCATAACTCTCCACAGGCTTATGATGGGTGGTCTTAATAGTCAAAATTGCTCCTTCGGTCCTTCTGATTGCTAACTCCTGTGCAGAAGAAAAAAGATTCGGAGGTGCCCGGGCCCTTTAACTACTGAGTGATTATGAACCAATCACAAATCTGCTACTGACTTGTTTTTAAGAAAAATTCTTACTCAGTGATAATTTGAAAGCTAAGGAGGAAGGAGGCAGCATACTGTTTTCCTTTTTCAAACAAAATCAACTTGTATAAACAGAAAAACCCCAAAGGAGAAAGTATTTCTTTTAAATGCATGTAGCTTCCTGAATAGTGAAAAATTACAGTGTGTGTGTTGTTTGATATCTGGATGCCTGTTGTAAGAATTGGGGAAATTCCACATACCTCTTCAAGTTTGTGCCCCTCAGCACCTATGTTGTGCAACACACACAGACACATATTTACCTTTAGACTGTACCTTCTCAACATAAGAACTTGCTGTCTTTTTTTTTTTTACCCCAGCTACCATCAAATCAAATATTACTTTTTAGTTAACACATTATCCACATCGTTTTCTACTGCACTGACTTTCATTCTTCATATTTGCATTTCATTCATCTCCATTTTTGCCAGAAAAACCAATCACCCTTGCCACTCATTTAACAGTAAGTGCCATAATCCATCTTTCATTTTGCCCTTTCTGGCTTGATGAGAAGTAAAGGCAGCCAGCACTGAAGACGGTGATGACAGAGAGATGGTTGTCAGAGTCCAGATTGATTTTAAATGTGTTTTGGGCGAGTCCAAAGAAAAGCCTTCCTGCTCTCATTCGGATCAGAAGCTCTGTTGTGTCCCCAAAAAACACAGACCTCAAAACCAAAAGTGAGACCAGATGAGGGCTACAGGAAGAGGATGGATTGTGTGTTTCTGAGTGTGCGTGACTGTAAGTGTGCTGGTACAGATGATTGAAAATGAAGAGGTCTCAGAATACATTCCCACAGGAATGAGGCTTGTAGACACGCCAGTATGATTGTAAGGCCTACGACAAAGTGAGGGTGTGGTGGTGTTTTAAAGACGGAGGACAGATATGTGGCTTCATATGACCCACAGAAACAATTATGAACCTGCACAGTTCTTTTAAATGACGTTTAATTTCAAATGGACATAATTCACAGACCAATATGCAAAATGAGGATCTCAGAACTATTCTGACAAATGACATGCACATTAAACCTAAAAAACATGTTTCACGTATGAACAAAGAGAGATGAATATTTGAAATGTGTAGGACAGTGTTATCTATCAAAACTTCCACCTCAAAACCACAAACATTTAGACTGACGTTGGTTTGACGTTGTCATGCTCAGATATATAGGATATTCTGTACAATATGCCAGCTGGGGGGAAGTGTGTGTTGCCCAAAAACAAGTCTGCACACAGCTTTACTGGTGCTGTCACAGATGTGCACGTTCACGGAGGTGCTGAAGCCCTCCTGACACCAC